>CM059573.1:65116017-65354685 GCA_030386875.1 Morinoia aosen | reverse complement strand
ATTTTTTTGTATAATTGCACTGAAAATTGAACCTCTTGCTCGTTTATCGACGTAGCGACTTGTTTTAGGGCTCATTATATTGGCAATTAAATTGACTGAACTGAGACCGAAGAGATTTTGGATAAACGTCCAGTTATTTATATGATGCTTTTGAAGTGAAAAAAATAACTTTTTACTATTACTTGAAAGGTTTCTTAAAAATAACTATTTGAGATATTTGAAATTATTTTCATGTAATTTATGAAGCAACGTTTCCTGCGTCGAAGAACAATTGAAATAACTTACTTTCCTCTACAATTCTGTGTTTGGAAATTTCGATTTCACTAGTGCGCCCAAACCATTTCTTTTCCCAACAACTTGTTTTTTATGCTTATATCCGAGCAAAAATTTCTTGAAGTTAAGTTTTAGTCGTATCATTCTGGTTTCAAAACAATTGGTTCCATGGGGAAATTTTGTCGCGGATCAGAAGTTCTTCAAACGGTTTCAACAGCTGTAAATTCAAGCTCCTTTTTAAGAGGGTAGTATCATGGTTATGAAAGTATGTATAGCGTTTCAACTTATATCGTATATGAATGGGATAAGACCATAAGAATTTATACATTACGTCGAATGTTTAATCTTTCTGGTTTTACGAATCGCAACGTAAAAGAAATATTTTTCAAAAAGCTTACAGTAATGTGAGCACAAAGCACTGGTCCACGGGTTTCGATTCGAACAGTCTATGATGAATTAAGTTAAATTAGGAAAATTACCTAATTAAAGTGTGGTTAGGTTCGATTATGTAAGTACAGGTGCATTGATATTTCTAATTGCAATATTAAAAATTTCAATCGTGTTGACATTTTCCGAGTAAAAAAGCAGGGGGTTGCCAAGTTTCCGTGCAAATACTTGAATACTTTACGATGGATGAAGGTAGGTTAGGTTAGGTTCAAGTTAGATAAGGGTAAATTTGTTTTGATAGTTCAGATTCCCTTATTTCCCTTATTGAAACATAAAATGAAGTAAACTCGGATAAATAATTATTTGAGTTAACACATTCTGGTTGAGTGAATTCATGTTCAAGTAGAATTTATTGAGCCAGAAAATTGTACTGAACAAACCAACCGTGAATGTCTACACGGGTCCAGTGGGTATCATAATTTTCCGACTGGGGTTGATCCTTCATTTCATCGAAGGAAAAATTTGTCAGCTTTCAAAGAATAAGCTTACTTTTAATTATAACTGGAACAGCGCTGCGTGCACTTCACTACTATAGCTAAATATTTTTATGACATTTAAAATTATAACACACTACTGATATTCCTTTATACAGGAAACCTATTTAGAGCTATTCTGCTAACACCAGAGTGCTGCTACTATCTAATCTGTATCAAGTGATACTAGTTCAGTAGCTTACCCAGAGTTTCGTTGAACTTGTAAGTGGAGCCGCACAAAGATGAGAGGCTGATTCTTCTTCATCCGATCCCTGGGGCTGGCTCCAACTATTCGCAAACCATAGGATTGTCACGATGAGGCTGTGTCCGTGCAAAATATGTTCGCCATTCTGCAATTATATTCTTGAATAAGTACACATAACAGTTGACATTCAGCTAAATCCTATGTTTTTGAATGCTCACAAGTCGATAGAATTCCGTAACAGTATATTTCAGCAAGAAAAATAAAAATGCCTATTGTCGCGAATCATCCGTTGTTCTTCGCTCCGACGACGAAAGAAGAGCCTCGGTATGAACCGAGGTCCCGATCAAGTACCGAAAAACAAAGAGAGCCAGGGCGGCACTGGGTGGAGGAGACTGAGAGGCAGCTCTTTGAATCGGCCTTTAGCACCAGAGTATTGCTGGGAAGCCTCTTCAGTTAATTTTCCACTGGCTGCGCTCTCAATTTCCTATTTATTATTTGTAGTGGCCACTATTTCAATTTCGTTCATTTAGTTTTTCTCTGCATGGCGTTTTGTTACTTCTTTACCTTACCTCGGTTTTTAACTTCTCTCTTAATGAAGTAAAATTAAGGAGATTAAATAAACGAACTTTTAAATGTGAAAATAATCTTCTGAATGAAGAATTGAAGGAAAATATTAACTTCCAATGTGACCAAGGTCTCTGGAAGAGTGACATTGTAGTCACGTCAACTTAACCTTATAATTCAAAAGTTGGACTGTGTCCTTTTCACTTAAAGAGTAAACTTTCATCTTGCATAATTTTACTATAATGTTTAATTATTGAAGGTTGCTCTAAATTAAGAGAAAGTTAAATAAAGTAATTCTTTCGGGCAATGCCTAACGCAACGATTAGCTTAACGGTTACAACTCTACCTGTCCTATACCGAGGATAGGTTACTTCTATTGTAATTCCTCCTAATTTCCAAAAATAGCTTCCCGAGCTAACTTCATCTTGTCAGTGCCAATGGTATTAAAGTTGAAGGTGAGCATTAGGCGAGGTTTAAAGTGTTTAATTGTGTAATAAGTGAAATTTAAATGAAGTGTCATGCGAGCAACTGCTAAACTTGGTTCCTAACGATACTGTGGTTTTCCAGTATCTCAACCAGCGGGGATAACGTTCGAACCCTGGGTTTTGTAAATCAAGTATTCTTCAACTTGAACTTCTCGCGCACTGCGTGCTTTCTACGTCTCGGTATTCTAGTATTGATGGGCGCCGAGCAGTTGTGCTTTCAGTAAGTGGACAGTTACGGGAGAGTGGTGTAGCCATTGAATAAAGTATAATTTTGAGTTAACAACTGACATATTGTAATATTGTGAAGTACCATTTGTATCGGTTTAATGTAATTCGTTATTCGTTTGCCCCTGCAGAAGGAGAAATTCTGGAGAAGCGGGAATCTCATTAAACCCCAGAAAGTTTTGTAAAAACGAAAATCGATAAAAAAATCTTCTGGTTGCGAATATTGTATTTCTTAACCCTTAAAGTCGATTAGGACACTAAGTAAGTTTTGATGCGTCGCAGGAAATTTAATTAGCGACAATGAAATTACACAATGAGATCAAATCCTGCCGAAACAAGGCAGACTCGCGGGCGCTTATGGAAATGGTTAACAGTACGGAATCCGAGTGACGTCCACAAATTAGCCATTAATTAGAGAGGGGAAAGAGAATAGGCTTGGCAAAAAAAAAGATTACTTAGTATCAATAATTGCGATACATTCGTTGAGTGACTTCTTTTGTCAATGTCGCAAAAAGCCTTTCCACCATCCTACACTCTTTACAGCGAAGGTCAACCATGCGAGAGTATTAACTATCCTTCGAGAACTTGGTGCCAAAGAAACATTCAAGTACAATCTCTGTAGTTTTGTTTAGATGTTAGTTCAAGCCTCTCTATCCGCAACTAGGACGATCCAATGAGAAGCATCACGGAAGACGGAATCTATCCACAAGATGCATAGAAGTTGAGCAAGAAGCTCATGAAACAAGGTTTAAGTTCGAAAAAAGGTTCTGAAAAAACAGAATAGCAGTGAACCGATAAAAATGGTCCTCATATCTGGTGATGTACCGATGTATCTGTTTCGGTCATTTTTAGTGGTTTCGGTATCGGCAAAATTCGGCTGATACTTTCCAATAATACGAATTTCATCATATAAATGAAGGTCATAAATCATGGAAGTAAAAGTGTTATCAAATAAAGTGTCTATTCATAAATAGTAAATTAGTTAGGTTACTGTTAAATTACAATGTTTAATCAGGCTCGCTAACTGAATTAACTCCTTTGAATTCCCGATGAGGCACGTACGGTGAGTAAGTGATAGCTAAGTAGCATGAATAGTTAGTAGCGACATAAAATTATTATTCATTTACATCTAAAACGTATATAGATTGACCCAATTTCAATTATTTATAGAATGTGACAGGCAAAGAAAAATCAAATAAAATTGAAGGTGCATTTTAAGGTTTTTATAAATTTAATTTACGAGTGGCTGAAAATTTCATTTTACTTTAGCTTGAATATTGTCAAATATTACGAAGCTAATAATTTCATTTTAATTTAGCATGTAAATCGCCGTACATTGCGAATCGTGCAGGTTTCTTCTATCTTAAGATGTTTGAAAAATTCACGAACGAAGAAACTTATTGTTGGGGTTGTGTTTGTGGATGTTTTCGGTTAAGGGGTTTTTAATGTTTTCTTTTCTCCAAAGTATGTATTTTGGTGTGGAACACACGAAAATGAAATGTTGTGGAGAAATTATTGTTTTGATCCACTTTTAGAACCAGTTGCTATTATAGCTAGTCTACATTACGTTGCAATAGGATTAGAAACACATATCTATTGTATGGATTTCATTTAGTTAGTTTTCTCAACAATATAGTTAACATAGCAATAGCAGTTTTATGATTCCTAATCGAAAATTTTATTGCCACTATTGTTATATTATTAGATGTATTAGTAAATAATTTCATTTCAACAAACATGTATGGCTAATAATGGTTTCATTTTAATATAGTTGCAAAAAGTATCGGTGCTGTATCAGTCGAAGTATCGGAGTATCGGTATCGGCCAAAATAATGGTATCGGTACATCGCTATCAAGGCCTACCTGTGAGCTCGGAACCTCATATTTTTCTCCTAGAAGGACTACCTCCGAAACGCACTCAACTGAATTGATTCATAGACATAGACACCTGCAATTTATCGCGCGTTTCGCTCTAGCATACCATGCAACGACTGATCCAAGTTTTTTTGCTTCTAAACCTACCAAATTATTTCCTTAATTAGGACTAATGCTACGGGGTAAACAGAAAATAAATTATTTTCTAACATGGAACCAGTAAGGAAGCAAATTGGTTAAGTATTACACTCCTGTGACTTGTCAGGACAGCTTCTGTGGAGCTGGTGTAATTATTATTTCCCATAACGTAAGTTATGTCAACTCATCACGAAAGCCATGAGTTCAATACAAATAGGAAACGATGAAAGAATTATCATTGAAATTCATTTATGTGTCATAAATATAGGCTACTGGAAGATTAGAAACCGACACGTTAATTTGAGTTAATGCCGAAACCATGAACGTTGCAACACTGAGAAATTACCCTCAACCATTCATTTACATTAGTTTACAGGCAAATTGACCAATATTACTAAACAGAATAAAAAGTCTCCCAGATTTTTAGCCCTACAATTTTGCTTGAAGGCTAATCTGACGTTTGCGTAAAATGTAATAAAGTAAAATAAATATTTGTTTCATTGAAACTACGTGAAGTAGCTTTCGTGGAAAGAAATAAAGTCGGAATTATTTAATAACTAAATAACTTCAATAATTCAATCTTTTGTAATCTATAAGACATAATCAAAGTAATTTAAGAAAATGGACTATTGAGCGCGGAAATTAGGATGTGGCGAAATCTAATGATGCCAAAGCAAAAGTCATCAGGTCGAAGCTGAAGTGTTTGCGCCCTTTTCCTTCGTAAATTTATATTCGAAGTTCATAGCAATTGCTCAAATAGTATTTTCGTCATGTTATCTTCGAATTCCGTAGATTGCACATTAACGATAACTTCGGAAAAAATTTCAATAACACATAATTGACAAATGTTATTGATGAAAAGTCATACCTAAATAAATAATCCAATGACTTGAATTAGCATTCACGTTTTTTGTCTGAAGGTTACGTACATGGGAAATTAAATGTCAAAGAGATGCTCATTCAAAAATGTAGGAATACTAGAATACAGGCATCCATTCCATTGAGTGGCAGGTTATTTTAACGTTTTACTTGGTAAAATCAGAATTGATTTTTATCTCATACGTAACATGCGAAAAAAATTATCTGACAAATGATAAAACAGCTATGCAATGGTCTCCAGTTATATCAGTTGTTCAATTTTGACGTAAAAATGTTAGCGCAAAATAATAAGAGTAGGTAAATTATAAATTTAAAATACACCTGACACATGGTAGGTGAACTCGTTCACGCGTCCATACTACGGGTCATCCCTTTGCTGGCTGTCGCTGTGTAAAATAATCTCAGCTGTGGAAGCCGAGATAAAAATATGTTAACAGTAATTTAAAGTAAAAATCGCACAATTATCGAACAACAGAAACGAAGATCACTTTTGTCAGAATTTTACGGAATCAGGGGTTCTACCTAGCATTTGAAGTACATCTGGCTAATAAATTGAGGCATGGATATGTAATCTATTTTTTTTCAAATTATCATCTAAGATTTAATACATTTGCAGTAGGACTTGACATTTTTACATGTAAAAGACAGCTGCACATTCATTTTCAAAGAAACGAATATAAAGTTCCTATTATTACATGTTAAATGCAAGTATTGTGTTTGGTCATTCAGCCACTGGTGGAAACACGCAAATTTTATGCTTCACGAGTGTCAAAAGAGAAATCGTGAGCATTAAACAATAATTCAACAATAAAGTCCACGACACAAAATGTACATCGAACAAGAGAGAAAAGTTACTATACGAAATCTTTAAGACTGCTAATATGAACGAGAATTGTAACGCAATTCACGAATCTACTAACCAGCTCGTATTTTAAGACAAAATATACTTTCCAAAATAGTATCATAAGACAGAAATAACATAGATGAACTTTTTATAAAAGAAATAAAAACTCGCTTATATCAAATTCCAGATGTTCAAATTATGATTATATCACAGATTACTTGCTTCACGAATAGTTTGTAATATTGTTAATTCATTATATTCCTTTTTGCTCCTCTGGCCAGGAAAATTAGGTTCGAAGAAAATCTTGTCAAATTAATTTCAAAAAGTAAAATTTCGTCTGTAAAACTGAATTGCACTGTGCAAAATGAGAGCTTGGTCATGACAACGGAAATAAATACTAGTTCACCTGTACTGAGAGTCGTTTAATAATTTTGAGTAATGATCTTCAAATTTCGCAAACTTAATCTAACCCGAGCGCAGTGGCTCGTTAAAAAAATATTCAATTTTGATCAATGAAGACCGTGAACCACATGAGTGTTTGTTGGTAATATATAAGTATTTTTCTCCCTTTTTTCCAGAACCGAAATCGTGATAATCGTATCAGACATTGACGTTAATACAAAATTAATTGAACTTAACAAATGAGCTTAACTCAAACGTATCTGTACATCATTTTTGAATCCGCTGGATCGTCAACGAAGTAAAATATGCGACTAACGTGTTTTTAATAAATATGCCAGCACCAATTAACACCCAATAACAAGTATCGACTTATAAAATACGAATATGCCCAAGGAAATCCATATACCCTGCACATACAAATATCAAATCCAAAAAAATATCTCGCGAACCAAGGTGATAGTCGAAAAGGAAAGTAATCGCCGCTGATAAAAGGACAGTAGGTAAACTGTAAAAGATGATCCTTGAGTCAACAAAAGAATTCTCCGTTTCATAGACAATAATCCTGCAATCTATAACATAAGCCCTCACGTTTTTTCTCTGGAATCGCTACATCCTGTAAATAATAAGTTTTATCCCTTTAGTGGGCATTATTCTTGAGCATAAGGAGGTAGATTAAGTGAGCCGTGAGAATCCAAGTTCAATCCCACAGTAGCATATCCCGGTATCTTATCCTCCCGTACTACGTCGGAACGCACTTCAGATCTGTGTATGCTGCTATAATCCTGAGGGCGTGTATGTGATATAAATGTAAAATATCATGTCATTACGCTTAATATATTTTATTTTGCATTAGCCTAGTATTACTTCTGTTCTTTCTGTTTGGTGAGGGGACGGTTGCCATGGTTCTCTCTCCCTCTCTCTATTACAGTTACGAACTTTATAGGTCCTACTTAGGGAAACTGTCTCGCCCATAACCTCTAATAAACCTCAAATGCGGAAATTTGGTTATTGGTTACATTCTTCTGACCCTGGGAGATTGACGGGATGAAGGGGCCTTGAACAAGATTAGATCTTGTTATAATCCCTAAGAAATAAACATCTACGGGAAATTCCTCGAAAAACAAAGTCAAATCATTCTGTCTTTTTTTTATCCTTTCTTTCATCACGGATTTTTCCATTTATCCCTTTCATCTACTCGAGACAATTTTTGCCACGCTAGAATTCTGAATTTTCCTTCCAGTGTTGACTACAACCTGCGATATAATAAGAGCCAGAGTACATGCTCTACTTATTTTTCAGACTTTTTTTTATTTGTGATATGTGCTCCACAGCATCGTGAGTACGAACACGAGGAATGTGTGATGTGTTTACCAGGATTCCTAACGTATTTCTATATTGAAAGTTGAACTTTTGAAAAACTGCGGGTCATTTACAATGAAAACAAATAATTCATGATGAAGAAATCAAACCAAAATTTCTAATATTTTTCTGCACATTACGTATTAAACGTTCAAATGATTAAGATCGAAAAAATTTAGGAGGCAACGCAGACAGTGACTGTACCATAGGTAGGCAAGCCCACGCTATCAGTGATGAATTGAACAAAAATACAAGCTGTTGTATATAATCAGTTCACTTATAGCGATTTACAGTAGTTGCATCACAAATTAAGGGCCTCATTCTGAACGGGTTACGTGCAGTGGTGTACAGTACTTTCATGCAGTCTTTAACTAAAGGGAACGTTCGAACTACATGAAATGAACTATCTGATAAACAGTCGTTCGTGACAACGGTTTCAGAGCGGTTGCCTAATTTGGTTAAAATAGACGGTATTAATGTCTTCGATAAGAACACCGTTCCGCAGCAAATTGAGCAAAATTCATTCTCTTCACCTCAATTAGAAAGAACTACGTTTGCTCTATGTTCGTTGAAAACTACGTGAAGTCCTGACTAATAGTTTCGACGCAGCCGCGCGCCCAAGTTAGGTGTCTGCCGGCGCACCTCGCCGATGCGCGTCTGGCTAAAGCGTCTATAAAACATTCGTTCATTTCTCAAGCAATTCGCTTGTTTCTTCTCTATTCGTATATGGGTTTTCAGTCTAGATCCGAATCATTCTGAAAACCAAGCGAAAAATAGCGAAAATAGCCGATCGATCAAATTGATGCACGATTCGACTCTTGCCTTCAACCGTTCTATTCGTCTGTTCTGTTGTACCAAAATGCTGCGTGTTGCATTTTTTCGAGCAACGAGGTGATGGCCACCAGCTTCCGTGCAGTTTGCCAAAATGCCATTTCGGTTTCATATTGATGAATATAACGATAATTAATGGGGAATTATTCATGAGAATACTAAGAAATTTTTCTACGAAAAGTGATGCATGCTTGGGCGACGACGTGAGGTAGAAAATCAAGCTTACAACATGGTATTATGTTGCTATTCTCATCTATTAACGATAAATGAGCTAACATTATAACATATAAGTCACATACTATAAGCGATAATTGAAAGTTTGTGTCAAGACCCTTCAATTTGAGATACACCTTTCCTAACAACTCGTCGAATGCAGCCGTCCTCTTCTTGCGTAGTTTCCGAAATTTTCTTCGTCATTACGCAGCTGTATGTACAGGTATAACGTTTTCATTACACCTTTTCCTGTACGTAAACGATTATTGGGCTGAACCCATTGCCTGGATTGTTTACGTTGTCGTCGTTTGTACCACAAGTACATCGTGAGGGAATCCATGTTGATAGATGACTAAGTCACTAGAGTTTATATACATGAAATTTCCCGCCGTGCAGCGCATCAGCAGTTGAGCGCTGCAAAGCAAGTCTCGAGTTGTTGCCAGGTGCAAGACGTTTATTAGGTTTTCGTGCGATAAGAGTTGCTTCAGTTGGCGGTAATGATGCAAAGAGTCCAATGCCACGTAATGAGCCATGTTCTCGTGAGAAGTCTCATCTATCACATGTGCAGCTGCACCAGATCTTCATACACGGGTTGGTTTTTTACTTGATGTTAGCTTGTAATTGGATATGTTTTTTTATTTAAAATTCCTCAATAGACAATTTCAAGGAAATCTTACTCTTTAAATTTAAATGAGCGCCAATGATGAACGTATTTAATAGGCAACACTTCGATACGGTAAAGTTTCATCTCGAGAGCTGAAACGGTTGAACCAATAAACACTAAATGAGAGAAATTTACATGGCTTCTAAAATTAAAAAAAAATACTAATTCGGTAACCCTAATTTAACTAATTGATTCAAGTTGGAGCAATAAATAATTTTGTGTAAGTTTGATCGCTGCTCAAACGCGGTTTGTACGAACAACGGAATATGAACAAGAGGACCTCGATATTTGCTGCGTAATTTGTATGTGTATAGTTGCTGCTAGCAGTCTTGAAAGAACATTACTGTTCTCCAGCAACTTATTCGTAGCAGCAAGGATTCGGGTGTCTCCCATAAAACTGCTCGTCCCTACACTTCCCCTTCTCAGTCTACAATTAGAGATCATTGTAATAGGTTTACAAACACATTCAAATTTCCAAATTTCAATACAATTTGCCAAGCTAAAAATGAGTACGATCTAAATATTATGAAAACATTGTTCATATGAACAATGATATGAACATGATCTTTGAACATGACCTTACCTAAAATGTAACTTATTTTGTCTTGTGTACGTAATATACACTATGAATACAGTATTTTGGAGGCGTAATTAGAAGTACTTTTAGCTATTCGTGTCATGCCCTGGAGACCGAAATTCAGCATTACTGACAACAACTGCGAGCTTGTGTATGTATATTGTAATATGCAATACTCTGCAGAACTAGGTTTCCACGATTCGGATTTGAGACTATATATAAGGCTCTGTATCTCTCTGATTTTATTGAAAATGACTAATATATAGTTACTTTTTTTTTAAACTGCACTCGTACAACAAAAATGAAAGTATTAATTTATCTGTGAAATGAAACCAAGACCGCCAGTGCTAATTTCTTCCTATCTCTTATTAAGAGCATGGCACAGAACATGTAAATCTAACCGAATAATACGCGTTGTGTGTTTATTTATATACTTATCTATATATTTATTTGGTGGTGTGCGGTATTATGAATACCGAAAACCTCAGTGTAACATTGAAAGATGTCCCTTACATGCATTGATATGTTTGGTATTTTATCAAGATACGTTCGGTTAGGATAGGAAAGGTTAGGATATGATAGGTCAGCGTATGTTAGGTAATGATGACGGAATTTTATTACGGGTTTGCTTAGCTCACCGATAAGATTGTCCGTAGAATTTTTACGGGTCTTGCTACTAGCTAATTATGCCCTTGGTTTTTGGAGTCCTCTTCTTCCTCTCTATCGCGCTCATATGGATAGTTATGATGACTGTCTATGTGATACGAGTTTCACCAGTACACAAGGACATGAATATTTTTATTACGGGTACTATTAGGATGGATATATTTGTTTGTCATCCTCATTAGGAAATTTTTTTTGTCAAGAAAGGTATTGAATCCCGTCATTTTTGACGGGTCGTAGATGTTAGTTAACATATCAACACACAACGGTCATTTTTAGTAGTAGATTGAAAGAATTGAGTAGCTTAGTCTTTTGAGTGAACTAAAACAGAAGTGTCATCCAAGTACCTACGATAAAACAGGTTTAAATTCACATGACTTTTCTAAATAGGTATTTTCTCAGTTAGGTGAAAACAATTAGCAATCAGAAGCGAGAGGCTGGAGCCATCGCGTGTCTGTCAATTTGTTTATAAATTTCACTATTGAACTCGAAAAATGAATTAGTCAGGGCAGTTTATAGTGAGCGTTTAAACTGCTTCTTGTTGTAATTGAAAATTGAATTATCGTTAGAGAAAATGGTGTCAAACACAACTTGAATAGATTCAGTTAGAGGTACATTGTTACAGAAGACTCCATGTCAAAGTTGCACATAAAATACTGGTTAAATCGTTGCGAGATCTCCAATGAAATGGAGGTTATTATTACTATTTTTATTATTTACGTTAGTTTAAAACCTCGGTCGTCACTTCAACGGCGTTGTTAAGAGAGTAACAGTGAAGGGACCATCGAGTATGGACACGTACACGGGGAATCTATGCAGAACGAATGTTCCCACCCAAGCCACCCCTATGCTGTAACACGACTGTGTTGCTACACAGGACACGATGCGCATGAAACAGCAAGTCAGGAAGGAAGTTCAAACAAGATGAAAGCTTAGGAAGGAAGTTGCAGCTGTCTTAGAAAAGGATAGCAGTGAAGCGGAAAAAGATGGATCGTACTTCGAAACGGAATTCGAAAGTGATCAATGATAAAAATGGAGCCATTAGAAGAAAAAATATCATGTTCATGGAGGACTTCTTCACGGAAATGAGTAGCAAAAATCGTCGACGACCTAAATGGAAGTGGTTTTCTTTCTTACTCATTAACATGTATTCACAACTGAGATATTCGAAAAATACTTGAAAATCAATTGAAAACACAAAACGAAGCCAATACACCTTGCACCACATTTGTGCAAGGCACAAATGTGGTGCGCTGTCCATTGTTTCTGTGAAAAATGCATTTGAAAATGAATGTGAATTGTGCACCTTGTATGGTAGTTCCGTTGGGGTTGAGTTGATCCGGATGTGAATGAAAAACGAAAATTAGATAAACATTTCGATGATGTAAATAGTTGCATGAAACTTGTTACTAACTAAAATAAAAGGTTGAACTTCAGTGAGGTATTTTACTACAAAAAATGAAATTTTATTCTTTCCAATCAAGTTTCAACGTATTTCCTTGGTGATTCAGCACACTGATATTTTTTGAAATGAATAGATATAAAATCGTACGCATTAGAAATTTTCAATGAGTGTCGGGAATGAAGTTTTTACTAAAATATGTTATTTATTGAAATATAGGTAATCAAACACAGGTTTACAAACGCGGTAAGCCTTTTTGCGTGCAACTATGTGCTTTACTGTTAGCAGTTGTAAAGGATTAGAGTTGAGTGTTAGACTCTAGAGAGTCTGAAAATGTAAATTATAGCTTGAGAACCCGGAAACAATAAAGACAGCAAGACTTATTAGAAAATGAAGTAGTCATTTTAAAGAAAAATGAAAATCTGAAATTGCTCAAATCCATCCTTTAAAAGAAATAATGCGTGAATGAGCACTGTTATTAACTCGGATTCTACGGTAGTTTTCAGAAGACCACCATACTGCAAGGTAGAATATCAGGGAACTTAATTATGACCGTGCGCACGGCACAGGGTCCCATCTCGCAGGATTTCTACACCGCCCAAACCCTCTCCCTCCACCTCCAAGCAGCTACAACAACACCTCCGAGCAGCTACAGAAACGTTAGGTTAACTTAATTTAGGTTAGGTTAAGTTAAGTTAGGTTAGGTTGGGTTAGGTTAGGCCAAGTTCAGTTAGTTTAAAGGTTAACTTAAAAAAGTTTAAAAATGCCTGTTTTAGCGTGCCGAGATGGAGGGTCGAATAGCCAAACACCAGCGTCGTTGTCAAAACTTATTATAATGATTTAATACAGGTTAACTTTGGTATTCCGCTGAAGTACTCACTTCCTAAGTACTTGTGGTTATAATGCAGTGATTAATAATGAATGTATAACGAACAGATAGGTTAATAAACCTCAGTAGTACTACATGGTTCAATCATTGGCGCGAATGGCAACTTTATGTAGCTGCTTGGAGGTGGAGGGAGAGGGTTGGGCGGTGTAGAAATTCGCGAGATTGGACCCTGTGCTGACCGGACACAATGGAGCTTCGAAACCGTAGTAGCAGTCGAACGAATTTTTGTGAACTATTTCTATCGTACCCCAAAATCTTAATCGGCACCCTAAATGGATCAATAATGATAGCAAATAGGTGATTAATATGTTCTTATACGGAATAATTCACGAAAACGCTAATTTCACGTAGCTTTCCAATGTAGAGTAGAAGAATGAACTAAGATAGGACAGAGCATCACCAAGCTCCTCAGACGACATTTTGGAGGTAAATGGATCGCCGTGACTGTCGAAAGGAACTTCAAAGGAACTTACTCTCGTTCAAATTATTACACATCGCATTAAAATATAATTTTACACCATAGTTCTTCCAGTATTTGGACGTAAATTACATAATTAGAAAGAGAAAATTTTCAGCTTTACGAAGAATTAATTTTTATGGGAAAAATATTTACAGTTTAAGTAATTCGTTATTTGTTCCCCACACACCATAGCAGGCAGAATAAACTCCAGTCTTTTCAAAGTAAGAAATTAGCCTTGCGATCACGTTCTTGGGAAGAAAAACCCCTTGCTGGATGTAAATGAACTACGGAGTGCGGAGAAGTTCCTTTGACGTCATTCGATGTTTCTATCCTGCCGCAACAATTTGGCAGTGTTTGTGTGCAGTGTGATGTACTGATGTTAAATTAAGGATATAATGATGTATTGCAATGTTATGAGACATTTAAAATTTCAATCCTATGAACGTGGTGCGAAATGGTTGAAATATAAATCTACTTCTTCCCTTATATTGTTCGTAAAAGAACGTGTCATTTTTCTGCATTGAAGTGCTCAGATTAATATTAAGATTATAAATTAGTTAAAGCCTCCCTAACCGCTGCAAAAATAGAGCGAATCGAAGAGAGAAATGAGGAAGGCACCATTTAGTATGGAGATAAGGAAATGAGGAATCTATGCAGAAAGGGCATAGAAACAGTAAGATTGGAAAGAAGTTCATGAAATAAGATAAAAGTTGAAGAAGAAAGTCAGAGGTGCTGAAAAACAGGACAGTAGTGACCCGAAAAAAGTTGGTCCTTAACATAACAAAAAACATTTTATTTCAACAAAAAGAAGGCCTACCTAACTCTCAGCTCGGGCCCTTACATTTTTCCCCTGGGAGCGCTAATTCCCATAGATACAATAGTTGTATCTCCCTGAGGGGGAAGTGCTTAGATTGAGAATATTTATCTATAAATAAGAATTCGTTATATCAAGTTAATCATAATCAAGATTTTGCCAGTCAAACACGTGACTTTGTTTAAACGTTATTCGTCGGAAATAGAAATGTATTAAGTTAGATTCATGACTTATTCATCTAAAATTGCAACAAGACTCTCTAAAAGCTAATAAAGATTCATTCAATTTATGTGCTTACATTTGTGAATAAAATACTCTAATTTTCTAGTGACAAGAGCACAAAAAGAACAATTAGGTCATCTATGCTATGTATCCCACGGGCAACTGCACCCACTTAAGATGAAGTCCAATAAAACGTGATGGTTATTTCGTGATGAATACGACTACCTATTCGAAAATTTTGGCTAGACGTTTATTCATTAACTTTACAAGAATAAGTTCACATGATGTTTTACATTTAAAAAATCTTAATTCGCTAGAAGATATAAATTATTTGATTTGACAAATACACTTTAACCAAAGCCAGTTGATACACTTCAACGAAAAAATATGTAGCTAGGCTATATCATTTTTCCAAATTGTCTATATGAATATTTGATACGTAAGAGTAAAAGATGTCGAATGACGACCTCATACTCATAAAAGCAAAATTTTTAAACCTACATTTTGTTTTCAATATTAATCCCTGATATTGCAAGTTCTTAAGTTCGTATTGCAACGTAAATTCGCACAGATAAAAGTGTCAACAATGCATCGTCACTGGGATTATAGCTTTTCAATTTGTATTCATAGAAATTATGAAACATCGATTACCGCATCAAAGTGAAAGCTTTTTTATTGTTTTCTCTCGATAATTTGTTTCGACTATTGAAATGAGTATTACGAAACAAAACATGCTAATCTACTAAGTATCTTTATCTCATATTTTGAAAACAAATGATCGTTTTCTACAACTTTTAGGAAACAAACTGCTCGAAATTCTTCTCTCTGTCCTACATTATATACGTAAGTTACGAAAATGGAGCAGTGGCTTGCAACGGCCGCCGTCACACCGAGACCAAATGGTAACGTTTCATCATAATTTTCTAGTCAAGCGGCACCAATCGGTCTGCACAGCGCCACGAAACCGTCAGATTTCAGCCTTAGTTAATCATAGTATGACTAAGCTCTTCCCAAACTAAGGCTGAAATCTGACGGTTTCGTTTCGCTGGATAAACCGATTGGTGCCGCTGACTGTAGAAAATTATGATGAAACGTTACCATTTGGTCTCCGTGTGACGGCGGCATAAGAGCCTGTAAATAACATTTTCTTTGCCCATTTTTGGTTTTTATGATCGTAAAAATCTTTTCTAAATTGACGCTTTCCAATTTCATTTAGTATACAAATGAATAAATGAAAACTTATGTTCAAAGCGTGATACTTTTTAGCACGCGTTACACGGTCGTCCAACTAATTCACGTTCGAAGACTTATGTGACATTACAGAAAGAATTGAAGATTTGTGCGCAGAGTCCATCAAAACTAACGGCAATGGATGATCGAATAGTTTGACAGAGCACGTAGAAATTTTAATTGGTGATAATAATATCAAATAGCATCAATTTTTCAACAATCATGTTCCGGCAATGAGCATGTATTAACTATTTGCAATAGAGGATGCACCAACTTTTAAATTTACGCTTCTATATCTTTTGTGTGACTACAAAAAAATAATATTTCTATTACAATGATACCTTCGTTCCCAATATACTACAAACAGTGACTTTATACAATTTTTTTCTACAGTCATTAGTACTATTACCGGTACCTGAGAAAAATAATATTTAAGCTATTCGGCCTTAGCGAAAATGAATGTCTCTATTCTATTCATGGAATTGAAGTATCCAAAATGTTGTGAACACTATAGCTAAATAGTAAAAATAGCATGCATGTATAAAATTGAGTTAGAAGCGACACTATGACAGCAATATTGTATTTCTTTGCGCATTTTCTTCTGAAATGCGCGCTTTTTTTACAGGTTATCGTGTTAAGAAATAATCAAAAATTTAAAACAAAAGTGTTGCACCCTTACATCAATCCCTGCAAGTGGTTCAACTACATTGTTTCATTTTGTAATTTGCTAAACACTCATAATTATTAACGTTTTACATTGATACCTCCCTTGGATGATTATTCTTTGAGTGATGATTCAAAGCGGATAATGGTATGCGTCAGTCCGATCTCGGAAGTTATGAGGTTCGAAGGCCCATACAAAGGCTCTGACGCTGTCGGCCCTCAACTTCCAAGTTCAAACGATTGAGCATGCAAGAGTTTTTCAATCTTTGCGTTGCGACTCACTAGGTTTGTCATTGCTTATATTTTGAATATTTTATACTCATATTTGTGAGGTACAGTTAAATGATGCAACGATTTGAGAGAAGTGCTAGTATTAAACTCAGGGCGAGGACATTTAAATGCCCTCTATATGATGGATAAGTTTTACTTTGAAGATAACGAAATTGGGTTTATCCAAAGAAAATAATTAGAAGACAAGAACGGTGAATATTATAGAGGAAAATGGGCACATAAAGTTGCTTTTTATTTAAAATAAACGGTTTTTCTTTCTTTTTTCTAAAAAACTCAAGCACTAAACTAAATTCAATTTTTGAAAGTTTAAAATGCTTGATTATTTACTGATCATAAATCTAAAAATTCATCAAATGACAGTAAAAACCTTATTCAAATAACAATGAAAAATTTAAAACGTGTAAATGACTTAAAATATTATTGATCATATGAACCTTCCATTATAAAATGAGAAAAACTAAACTATTTTAAGGGTCAAAATTTTGGAACTTTTTTCCAACTTGTATCCTTCAATCCCCAAATTACACCCTGCACCATAGCAACCGCTTCACAAATCATGAAAAATCCACCAAGTTAAAAACTTGAACATCTGCTGTTCAAGAACTAATCAAGTTACCGAATGACATTGAATTAGAAAAGAAAAATGTGCACATTTAATTGACGGGAAATTTATTTAAGATTTTTTTTCTTAAAATCAAACATGTCATTATTTAGACAAAAAATTGTATGTGTGGGAAAACTTGGCTATTTTAATGTTAGATTTCAATAGTTCGGACTCTTTGCACAATCCATGACCAATAATCCTAAAAATACTTCCTGTTTCTGGCTCTACCCCAACATATGGTGGATAGATAGTCTCCCCTTTAAACCAGTCGGAAATGTCGGAATTACCTTTTGCACGTAATAACATATAAGATTAGTGTGAAATCCAATGTAAACAACCATCCTATACTGCTAAAACATGAACAAAAATCTTACTGACTGTACCGGTATTCAGTGCCACAAAAAAAATGCAAAAGCTAGCCTAGATAAAATTCGCTTAATGGCTTAAACACCAAGTAATTAGTAACTGAATTACCGTACAGTATATTCAATACAATTATTTCGGGACAACACATCAACATACACAGATAATACTACTTTAATGTTTTTTAAACGGATGACATCAATATATCTAGTTGACATCAATATATCTAATCTAGCATGCTAGACCGCTAGGTGGTTTTAATACACATCGATAAATAATCAGCGAATGCCAAGTTAAATCTTACCTTCATTGCCAGGAATTTGTACTTCATTCAAGCTTTAGCTTCGGCAAGATGAATCAAAAGCTGTTCTCTAGAATACATGGCTTTCTGCTTAAGACACAATATACCTGTAGTTACTAGCTTCATAACATTAATGTGGGCATTCACTTACACCTTCACATGCTTCCGCCTGAGCACTTGATGACACCACTTCGACTGTCCGAGTCAAATGAAACCGCCGATCGCTCTGCTCAGTGGCGCCAGCAAGACACTACTTATCAAGCAATATTAAGGGAAGCATTTTGGGGCATCTGCAGTCCAAAAGTTGATTCTCCCGATTTTATTTTTTATTGCTTTAAATGAGTTGGAGATATGTCCCCGAATGTCTGTAAAAATATCAGGAACGTATCCCAGAGCTAACGTCTCCCCCGGGAGGGGGAGAAAATCCCCCTTGCGGACCTTTTTTTCAATTTTTGAACCTAGAGCAATGAAATTTGGTATACTGATTGGAAATGCAATTTAGAATCATTTATCATCTATGACAAAATGCGATTTTCTTGAAAAGAAAATGGGAAATCATAGAAAACGACATTTATGGGGGGGTTTTCTATATGCTTCTCCTCCTACAGTTTTTGAGCTACAGTGATGATTTTGGTATCATTGCATGCAGAAAAACGTGAAAAAAAAAAAAAAAAAAAAATTGCTCAAATTGTAAATTTTATTTTTTATTTATTATATATATATTTCATCATTCATATTCCTCAAGGTAAGCATTCCCCATACGAATATTTTTTTTATCATTGAATTTAGAGCAATGAAATTTGGTATACTAATAGGAAATGCTATTTAGAATCATTTATCATTTATGACAAAATGCGATTTTCTTGAAAAGAAAATGGGAAATCATAGAAAACGACATTTGGGGGGGGGGGTTTCTAAATGCTTTTTCTCTGATAGTTTTTGAGCTACAGCAATGATTTTGGTATCATTGGATGCAGAATAACGTGGACATTCCAAATACTTGAATGCTTTTCCTCAAATTTCCAATATAAAAATTTAAAAAATTAAAAAGACAAAAAATCAAAATATTCTCAAGAAAATTCAAATTTATGACGTCATGACTTTGAGACATGAATGAATTTTGAAAAACTTCTCAATACATTGTAAAGCCCTTGTTTTTCTGCATCCAATGATACCAAAATCATCACTGTAGCTCAAAAACTGTAGGAGGAGAAGCATTTTTTTGTTAAAAATAGGTCTTATAAAAAAACTAAGTTTTCAAGACGTTTGTCATTATTACTCCGAAGTTTACAAAGCTAGAGCAATGCGGTTTGTTGAATTTGAAAGTGAAATGGTTGCTCTATCTAATTTACCAGGGGATTTTCAAAATTTTTTCTGTATAGCTTTCCGTAGACTTTTTTACCCTAAAAGTATAACTTTTGCCCTGACCTTTACAAAAAAATTCATATAAATTTTGAATGAAATATATCAAAAAATTCCCTGGTAAATTAGATAGAGCACAAGTTTGACTTTCAAATGCAACAAACCGCATTGCTCTAGCTTTGTAAATTTTGAAGTAATAATGAATAATAAATGTATATATAAATTTTTTTTTTTTTAAATAATTAATTTTCTATACCCCGGGGAAAAATTTTTCTTAAACAAAAGTTGTTACAAATGTGGAGATCTAGTGGTCTGCAAATTTTCATAGACGTAAGTCCAATAGAAAAAAAGTTTCAGTTTTTTGGAAATGGTTCCCTTAAGGGGCTCTGTGATTGGTGGAAACCGAAAAGAACTTGGAAAGAAATCAAAACAACTAACTTGCATGAATGTAGCTCTATAAAGCGTTCCATGCGCCATAAATTTCGTAGAGGACTGTTTTGCTCATATCATCAATGATAGTGTCATGCAATAGTCCTCATGAACATGTTTAACGTCTTTTGCGAAGTTAATGCAACCTTAATTCGAGCGTTTTGTGAACACACCCACCTTTCTCAGGTGCCGCGCTTAGAGATTCGGTCTGCTGTCGCATCAGGGTTCCTAATACAGAGTTTTCATCAAATAATATGGAATGAAGTAAAATAATACGTACTTAATTATGATAGTTTTGAGTTTCATTCAAAATTCAACAGATAATTCAGTGGATAATAACTAATTAATTGCAGTGTTAAGAATTCATGCTTAACCGCGGTAAAAGTAGTATAGCGTACAATGAGAAGTTAGGTTCAAAGCTGAAGAAAATCTTCCAATCGTACAGGGTTCTCATCTTCCATTGCAAGATAATCGGGCAGCGCGGCTAGAGAGCTGATATGTTTTACATTTAGATCCATGGCATTTCGTTTTGGTTACAGCAGTATTATTGGCTAAACTTTAGGCATTATTATCATTCAATGGAACACAAAAATCGTGAGCAATTTCCCATATTTGCTTGCTGATGGAAATAGTGATAGCAAAGTAGAGATATTTTTTACAGATGCACTAATGAATTGTGTAGTCAATTCAATTCCTTATTTGCGTTGTGCGTTATTTTACATTGAGCTCAAAGAAGCTGAGGCGAATGGTAGCTAGTGAATATTCGTATAACTATTTTCTCCTAACATTCATGCTAATATTTGCAACACTGTGAGGAACAGGCCTAAGGGGAGATATGGGAAAAAAATATGCTTTTCATGAATCAACCCATACTCCGAGAAATTGAATTATAACAAGTTTGTTTGAGGTAGGCTTGGAAATAGTGAATTATTTGTGAAAAACAGTACATTGAAGTACATTCACTTCAAATTCAATACAGAAAATTGACTGGGAGAAAACTTTCCTTTGAACCAATTCCTCGCAAAACTTTCGCACTCTGATCACCTTTGGAATTAGTATAAAGACGTCTTTATCCGATAGTTTCCGCTTTCCTGATATAATACAAAGTTTATTGACCAACCGTAGATTTTTTAAACAAATGAAAAATACAAAAAACTGAAGAAATCATTTTAGTATTACTCGTTAAGGAATGAGTACAAGCAGTTCATTTTTTGACAAATCAGTCAGCAATTCAGCCCCAAATAGCTGTCTTAAATGATCCGAAGATATTTTAAATGAAATCGAACATTTAACATAAACTTGGCTCAAAACCAATGCAATTTTCCACTCAGTTTTTGGGAAAAATTTTAATTATACAATAATGGTATCCACTATGCTGAGGGTCCTTGTGGTTTAGGTTACACGCTATAAAATGATTTTCATTTATCAAAATGATGCCCCATGCTCAATACATACAAGTTATATGACAGAAAACGTGGAAATAATCCGCGCTAACACAAGCCATGCGCGTGTAAGATAATATATTCATCAGCTAAAACCCAAATACACGTTGAAAATTTTTCGCGTTCCAGTGGAAATGAATGAAGTTGAAACACCTCCGTTCTTCATTTGCACCAATGCGTACCACCTGCGCAAATTTACTTGGTTGAAAAAATCTATTCATGAAATTTTTGGAAATAAGCATGATTAGGTATTTGTGTAAAAGGAGATTTGTATTATTTCGTTCAATTCAACAAAGCACTTTGCAGTGAACGTTTTCCTACTACAGAAGCGACACGAGTGATATAAGCTAATTAACTTATGATGGCGATGATGAACCATTAATAAAAGTCTGCAGGAAATAAGATTATCAATTTCGATCCCTTGGTTATAATCTGCATTTCCTTAAAATCTCGTACGAACATGCTACATCTAGCTATTTGCATTGAGCGAAGACAGGGCGCGTTCTCTACGAAATTAATGGATGCATGTATCGCACGTGATGTGATATAGAAGCGTTGTTTTTCCGCTCGTAATTGGTCTGCTGTACATAATTTTGTATTTACTTCACTGTAGTTTGAAAGACAGAAAAGAACTGTAACATATTTTCAAGTGTTTCGGGCTTGAAACTGCTTCTGCGTTTGAAATGAGGATACGTACGCTTTTCGTAAACACAATCCGCAGGAGAAAATAATATATGTAACATAACAATATTTACTTACAGTTAGTTTCATCCCAGGTTACCGATAGGACGAACACGTGGATATTGTTTCTTATTGTACGATATTGAGTCGTGTGTTTTATAGATTTCATATACGTCAACTTATTCATGAAAATAACTAGATGACACGCCAAGAAAATTAATGCTGAGGAATGAATAGACTGTACTTGTGAACAGGAAAGTGGATTATGCAATATGCAGTCATGTTTGTGATAGTTATTTATCAGTAAATTCGATAATAAGTTATATACGGAAATCATTTACAATCAACAAAACAATGTTTTCTATCAAATTTTGGTATGCGAACGCAGCTCGTTCAAAATAATTCTTTGCATTATTTTTTCAATGCTGCCAATATTCTTCCATATGTACCATTGTTTTTCAACAAAAATTAAAATGATTACAATTATTACGGGTAAAAAGTCTACTCTGTCAATTCCACAATAAAAATAGCAAGAATTGAGTAACGAATTTTTAAAGTGTATTTTGATGCTACGGAGAAGAGCTTTCTGCTGCAAATTTTTGCAGCATCATTTTGCAAATGATCTAATGATCAAAAACTGCGCAGTCGCTCATGGTTTTTAGCAGGGTCAATGCCCTGGAGATCTAAGTGAACAAAAACTTGATGAATTTTATTTGTAGTTTTATAATATATAGCCTGTCAAATTTGTGTGTAATATGTTCTATCAAAAGTTTACAAGCACGTGGAAGTTTCTTCCCTATTCTGATGACTGTGTGATAAAGTCACTGTGAGTGAAATCATGAGTCATGCCCAGGGAAGGATTGACGTGTCTTTAAGCAGTAATTTGTCAAAAAGTTCAGGTAGCTGCACAGGTCGATCGCGACAATCTTAGCTGATCACATGTGATTGATACCGCTCCGTGTAGTTCACGAGGCTTATGATTACAACGGCAGGGGCTGCCACAGAATTAGAACATTACGTGAAGACAGAAATGATGGTCTGATCGCTACACTAATCTTGCTGTGAGTCAACTTTAAAAGTGCTTCACTGCATTTATTTTTGTTTGGCAAAGGATCCAAAGGTATTAACAGAATTTATATCTTACAATGGGTGAAAATAAAAACAAAATTTGAAACTTTAAAACTAAACACGTCGTAAATAGAAGCTTGGCTTTTTTTATATCTTATAGCATTTTTTACAGCTCAATTTTGATTGCAGTCTATAAGAACCAATAAATGTAGAAAATTTTCCCTTTATCCGACTCTGATTTTTATTTGAAAAAATTGAAGTCTATGCAGGTAAAATAGAAAACCTTAATGCAATTTATAATCATTTTTCACTCACAGGACATTTTTGGTTACTAGTAATTAATACCTTACATGCAGTGAATGAAAGAGCTGCTGGTACCTGTCAGCAACCATGTAATAGCACCATGTTTTCACGTGCATTACTTGTAATCAGGGAAATTGTGTAACGCAGTCAGAAACATACTGCTTGTGTGTGCAAGCTGAGGTGTGACCGTTGATGTTAGACCTTGCACCAATATTTTCAGCATCGAGAATAATTTTAAAAGGCTTCAATATTGAATTACAGCAAAAAAAATTATGATATATTCTTTATTATATATTCAGGTCCTTGCTTCACAAACTCAATAACTCCAGGAACTCTGGCATTGTTGAGGAACTCCGCCTTGATTTTTAAGTGAACCGCTTGCATTAAATCAAAGAAAATACTAGTCAGGAATATTTTTTAAATTACACCTGGCAATAGATGCTTCGAGTGAAAATTAACTCCATTAATATCTATGAAAATTACACAAAGTTTTGAACTCACTTCCATGGTAAATACACGTCTGCAGCTCACAGGGCTTCGAACGGAAAAAGAAACAGCTAGGCCAATAAGTATTCTACCTGACATCGGATTTTCATAAATTTGCAGTCGCCGTTGAAATTTCAATATCTAGTAGAAAATGTTACTATGAAGTCATAAGCAATAATTTATTTCAGTTAAAATGCGCTTTTCACAAGTTTTAAGCCCGACTAATTTCTGGTATATGAAATAATTTTCCAAGTGGGGATCAAGTCGCATCTGTTCATCTAGTCTTACGGATTCTGTATTTAATGGTGCACGTCCTCTCTCATTAGTTTTCAAACCACTCAACAATTTTTTTTAAATGACAACGCTTGTCGGTCCCACCTGAGTTACACTGCTTAATCTCGAACTTCGGAGTTGTCCTTGCGAGGAACACGGAAGGAAACAGTACTTGCAACCGAGGACGTAAGGACAAATTTATCAATCGACCAAAATCAAAGCCTTTGTTCTGTGATAAACAATCCTTGAATTTTCATGACATCTCACATGCTTTCAACATGATTTAAAACGATGTCAAGACAGTTTTGAAAGATTTTGGAGACTGAGATGGGGCAAATCACAGTATTTTTAATAATGTATTAATTTAGTAGTGATTCATAAGTTGAGTTCATTCAGGAACAAACCATTTTCAAGACTTCTTACCGACTGTCTAATAGTGTTTCAAGTGACTATCAAGCGTACAACAACATACTTATTATTATAGGAGTTCGTTCATAGCTTAGTTCTAAACACAGAGTTGTTTACGCTAAGCGAGAGGAAGGAACCATTAATTTTCGACACATACTTGGAGAATCTATACACATGGTGTGCTCCCAGACTGGGCAGGCATCCTTGTGTAGTGACACGAGCGTTTCCCAACGCAGGTCACCCAAGGCATTGGAACAAGTCAGGAAGAAAGTTCTAACGCTACAAAAGTTGAAGAAGAAAACATTTAGCTCTGGAGAAAAAGATAACAGTGAGCATAAAAAAGATGGTATTGATAATTAAAAAAAACATACTTCAACAAAAGAAGTATCTTTAATTAACTTGGGCACTCGTGCTTCACCAATGGGAGCGCCACTTCCCACGAATGCAATACATGGTTCTCCCATAGTGGAAGTATCACATTAAATATACTCGCTGAGTGTGAAACCTATCATTTTTTTCTCACCATATGCAATAATTATTACACTAATTTAGTTTGATTCCATGTTTGACAACAAATTAAACATAATCTTTTTCTTGGTAACCAATCAGAGCTGAGTTTCGAGTGCTGCAAGACGCCGAACGACCTTGGACAACTCAGAGCGATAACTCGGTGCGTGCTACGCGCCCACCAATATTCAATGTCGATTTGTTGGTTATTATCTGAGTTCGGCTGAGCCGACAGTGACTTTATGCAGCGTTTCCACGTTTTTACCGAAGCTAATACGTGTGCAATGCGCAAGAAAGCTTTAATTAGTGCTGAGATGTCAGTGATGTTTGAATTACGCGTAGAATTAAAGATAAAAGTGAGCATGAGTACCATTTAACCGAGCTAAGCATGAACTAGATGAGGAATTTGTTCGTTTAGACAAAGTAGGCCTCATAAACCTTTAAATTTATGCACGTATTCATTTGTTTCATTTTTTCCATTACATACAAATATATTAATATATAACATTGTGACAGAGCTCCCATGGGAGGTAAAATTAATAACTAAACGCACACAAGTATATGCACTCGTTCAACTAAATTTATCGTTTTAGAGGTTTCTTGCGATTTAAGCGAGCCTAAGAAACCACAGGTTTCTAATGACAATAAAAGACACAAGTGCAAACGTGTAAATAAGCATGGAATCGAATGTGACCGTATCTATTGGAACTTATTCTACTCCGGTGGCTGTGCGTTACGTCTCTGATGGCATGAAACTTGAAAAGCTTCTCGAGAGTGAAGAAAGTTATTCCTTCCTGTTGCCCCTATATATTCAATTTTATTTTAAATAGAGATTATTGGGGTGGCTTTGGAGAAATGTGGAGTTCAGCTAGCGTCCAAAATGTATTAATTTGTAAACAAATGTATTACTTCTTTTAAAATTATTTAAAATTATGCTTACAAAGACTTTAATAAAATATGACACATAAATATATCTTAAGAATATTTTACTTTTGACGACTAACAAACAGAAGTGGAGAGCAATTCTAAACCGCCAATGAATGCGTTACAAGTTTAAAATAGCACTTTTCAAGTCCACAGGAGAACTAAAACATTCATTTGTAACGGACAGTGTATAGGAATTATTTAATTGCAAAAGGCAAGCTACACAATTTGACAATAATGGTGGAAACTCATTCGAACACAATTAAATAATTCTTAATCAGCCACCACCAAGTTTTGTAATCTTTCGAGTTATACTCAACCTTTCATTAGTTCTCTTATAAAAAGCATAATAATGAAAATGATATCAAGTAAAAAAATCTATCGAAGCATACTTAATAATATCGGTCCTCAAACTATTCTCAAAAAGGCGCCATGACAAATTAGACATTGACGGGATTAAAAACGAAAATCATCATTACTAGCGATACGAAAATTAAAGTACACTGTTGGAAAATTTGTTGGATTTGAATTTATGTCGTTCTTATTTTAAATTAAATGGGAAATATCGTGTTCAGTTTTTAATGTCGCATTTAGATTAAGTGTTAAGTTGTGTTCAGGCTCCTGCAGTTTTTCCGCAAGGGTAAGAAGGGCTTCGAACGGCTTTACCTGGCAGTTGTTTTTGATTTACTTTTGAGACTTACTAAGGATACGAGTTCCGGTTAAGCGCTTCGCAGCTGCGCGTCGCCTTTGACGCTGAGTTTGGTGCTGAGGCTGCATCTCGCTGGCATGGGGCGAGTCGAGGCGTCCCCTGCGTAAATTCCCTGTCCACTCATCTCCTCTTCGTCAGTTCCTGTGCGGAAATCCATATAGGTCGGTCACCTCATTAATAAGGCGACCTCTCAGAGGAATTGTATTCATTGAGTTGACCAGTCACGATTTGTGCGTTAACGGTGAATTGTTCTGGTCAGGTGACTACGACATAAGCATGTCTATTTAAATCACCTGCCATGCAACCCTCAGCAGTCTCGCCCCAGATTTCGCCTCGCACAGTGTCACTGGATCAGCTGTCCTGCAATCCTGGTCAGCGTGGCCGTCGTCGAGGGCTGCGTATGGTGCGGAGCTTTTTTGTTTGACCGAATGAGGGCCTGTAGGTATTGCTGAAGTTTGGCGCCGGAAGACCGTGGTGGAGTGTGGAGCGAATTGGTCACTCCGTCAGGGAGCAGAGTTCGCCTCTTCGCCCGCTGACGTGTGACCTGACCATGGAAGCCTAACTCACCGAAGGCCGTGTTACTCCTCTCCGTCTTACTGCGAAGCACTGGATAGCACTGAGGGGTACGTGGGTTGGTTGGCCATTGTGATTTGCTGTTAACGTATCAATTTCGTGCTCTGGTCAATTAGGGTGCAACGCCACTCACGCATTCGAATAATAACGTATAACGTATAACTCGAACTTTATAACGTACAACTTATAACTGGAACCTTATCACGTATAACGTATAACTGGAACTTTATAACGTATAACTTATAACTAGAACCTTATCACGTATAACTTATAACTGGAACCTTATCACGTATAACTTATAACTAGAACCTTATCACGTATAACTTATAACTAGAACCTTATCACGTATAACTTATAACTGGAACCTTATCACGTATAACTTATAACTGGAACCTTATCACGTATAACTTATAACTGGAACCTTATCACGTATAACTTATAACTGGAACCTTATCGCGTATAACTTATAACTGGAACTTTATGTATAACGTATAGCGTATAACTTATAACTAGAATTAGAACGAAATTCCGCAGCCGATATATCAGCTGCTTCGGTAGGGGTTGAAGTTGTTCGGGGTTATTTCATGTCCTTATAGGCTCAAGTCTTTGTCTTTTTCCTACAGGCCGTTGGGTCTAGGTCTTTGGGGTCAAGCGGTGGGCGCTGGCGTTCGGCAAGAGAGGCGTGTTTTGCGCTCGGGCCCGATCAGTGCTACTTCTCGCCTATTGATTCGTTTGACTGTTGTTTACTGTTACTAATCTTTCGTTGAATTCAATTAAAATTCGCAGTCCGGACTTTCTTTAACTCCACCATCAGTCTTTTTGTACAGTTCCTTTGGTGTTTTATCTCTATTCTAAATTAGTGTGTGCGTGAGTTTGTGTGTGTGTGTGTCAGCGTGTGCGTGAATAATACCAAGCGTTCCTACCCAGATTTGCACCCAGTTCCCATCTGACCTTGTGGCTCAGGGGTATGTAGTTAATTATCAAATACGTTCAGGTAATCAGAATCAAAATGAAATAAATTAAAGATATTATTAAATTATGGTGGGATTTTTCTACTGTAACTAACGGTGTTATTTGTTTTTCGCAGTATCCTCTAATCATCTTCCCGCAGTTTGTCTACCGTGGTTTCAATTTTGTCGCACTACTTCAGCGGCTGTGCTTGGATGTGGTGTAGGTAATTTTCCTTAGCTTTGACCTCGCCTCATATATGATTATATTCATTCATATGAGTTCATGTGATATTGAATGACTTCTTTAAATTCTACCGTTATTTTCCAGCTGACGTTAACAGAAATTGGACGTTTGTCAGCCTCAGTATTGGTCTGGCTGGAGACGCTGAGATCCAATGTTCCTGTAAAATTACTGTCGGACGCTGTCCACTAGCGACCTGCCAAGCGTACCTGCTTCCCTCGATCGGATCAACTGCGAACGCAGAGCTTTTACCATTTTAATACGAATTTAAAAAATTTTAAACTAATATAATTTCAGACAACTAAAATTAAATAAAAGGTCGCCGTTACGATACTTTAATGCACACTTTCTCTCAGGTACAAATGAACTCTTTTGAAATTATCAAAGAGTTTTTCAACTTCTAATCTGTCCGTGCTTTAATAGACTTCTTCTGGAATGATTGTGTGAGAATTCAGAAAATTTCCCGCAATACAGTACTCAAACAAATTATTCATTTGAGACTCTGAAATCACATGAATTGTTTGATTTTTTCAGTCATCCCTAAGTAATTTCATGAACAAAACTTTGACTAACGATGGCGAAAAAAATCTCAAAAAATTAGTATGCGCTCAAATTAACATTTTGTACCATTACCTAGAAAAATGTAGAAACAATTTCGTACTACTTTTTAACAGAACAATCTCAATAAAATTTAACTAAACCTTGTTACTCGATATTGCTAAAATCAGCGATAAAAATCCCATAACGCACTCAAATAAATTACAAATCTTTTTCTAATCTAAGTATTAATGATGAAAAGGCAAATCGTTCGTCTTGGGAGGGTTGAAAATATCAAGATAATTTGCTCATGAATTTCACTTATTTCTTTTTCATGAATGATTTGCGTCGTGCACTTTTCTATCATTTTTTCATGGGTCTTGATGGAAATTCATTGGAATTTTTCATTTCAATCGTTCTCATTACACATTTTCATGTTTGTTTGTAGGTAATTATTTAGGAATTACATTTATCACCAACCTATTATTTGATTAGGCCAATAGGTCAAGGCTACCAGGTTAAGCTAATGATTAAAACAGTGTTTGTTAGGCTGCTGTAGAATTCAATGAGCTTTTTCGGGACCACAAGTAAAGATTACCAATTATTCTGATGTTCACTTACGGTGAATAAATTGTTTTAATATATACCAGTTCCGCATCAGTACCTATCGAAAATTAGTTTCTAACGCATCAACCTCTCGAACTAAAAGATATACAGCATCAAATGCAAAAGATGTACGGTTCCATTTAAATTCGCTCTGAACCGAGGTACAGGCGAAAGCTTTCAAATCTTCCGAGGAATTTTTGGAAGATTCGGCAAAGTTGAGCTATCATACCCCATTATTCAGATTTACTTGTCATTAATAGTTGCGTTTAATTCTGAACTTACCAGTGACAATTTTTTTCACGTTACAAATATCTCACATATTGTAGCCTAAAATTCATGCTAGGACTAGATGAATGTTTTTTCAACGATCGCAAGATGCGGTGAATGGTTGGGAGCCTCTGGGTTACTAAAAAGAAATGATAATATTACAGTGGAATAACATACCAGTATTTCCTCGTACAAGAGAGGTGTTCCATGCAACATTCCCATTGTGGTGGTAAAACCACGCTTGTTTCAAGTAGAAGAATGCATATATCAGCATTCTTCAATGCAATTCAATATCTCTGGGTTTGAAGGAATATTAGTATTTTCATTATTGTAAAATTTCCTCACCAAAAGAATGAATAAATTTGGGGCCAGTAGTCAACCATAGTTTCAAAATTTTCTTTCAAGTCTACAACTGAATCATAAGCGAAGTAGAATAAAGCTGGAGTAAAAATTGTAAAAAATCGTAGGAGGTGCATTTCGACTGATATATTTTTGATTGAGAAAATGATGCAAAGTATAACACAGAAACCAATAGAAACGAAAAGTCTTAAGAAGATTTATTCGATTCTTTCGTTCATAAGATAGTTCTCTACAACTTTGAAACGGAATGAACCGTTCATTCAAAATTCAGCTAAACGAATAGAAACTTGCCGAAAATATAAAAATTACGTGAAAGCGGTTCAAAAAACAGAAAAAAATTTCTAGTACTATTATGAAAGGGAAAACGGAGGAAGGAGTGGGGAAGTGGATTATAGGCCAACATGAAGAAGAGCTGCTAAAGGTCTTGAAATTATCAGTGTCAATTACTTTCATGGGTTATTCTTCAATTCATGATCGGAAGTTGCGTGAAAACTTTGAAAAAAATAGTTTTCCGAAAAACTCAGGCCTCGTTAATATTATTTGTTATCAGGGAAGCCACATTTGAAATCTGAATTTTTTTAATCAGTACTTAGCAAAAAAGCACACGCCTCAAAGATATTTACAAACGGTTCAAGAAAAAAGTTTCTGAGAAGTGATATCGATCTAGAAAATTAGCTGCAGCGACGGTTATAAACGGAGCGATATCTATTTTGGTGTTTTAATTAAAGCTTTGAAAGTCCAGCGAGGTAAATGCTCCGTTAACTCAATCTAGTACTATCTCACCAAACCCGTGTTGGCTCACATATAATATAATATTGGCTTCCAATTCAGTTTACAAAATATTCTAATTAAGTGCTCGTTCATTTGTTTCATTTATACTTTTTCCACCATAATTAACAGGCAGCAATCAAAATAATATCCGGTCACCGAAATAAAAAAATGAAAATTTATTATAGTTACCCACAAAAAAAATTCGTGAATAATTTTCTATCATGTTCATGAAAACTAGAGAACTGTAAACCAATCTGTGGACCAATCACAGCAGCTGTCTCACGCTCCTTTGGCAGACCACTGGATAGTCCACTTCACCGGTGCCGTTCGTAGGAAGAAAACGTGACGACCGCATGTAGTCGCCTTCAATGGACACTTGAGCCACACGAGAATACCAGAAAAAGAAATCTAGAGCTCAGTAGACTACTATTGCGGTTAAGACCCCTGATTTTTGAAAACGTGTGGAGGAGTCCATTAAACCTTTCAGCCCTTCAATTCAACCCGGGGATCGAACCCGGGTCCTACGAGCATTAGTCCGAGTCGTTACCACTAGGCTATTTTCAACCATGTTTTTTTCGAAGAAAATACTTTTTATGAATTCCAAAGTAGTTGTTGTCTGTTAAGGTTAGCACGAGGCTATCACGAGTACTAATGATCTAAAGAAAAATATTCCTTATGAATTTAAATATATTTATTACCTGTTAGGTTACTTTCATTAAAACATAAGTAACTTAGAATAATATCCAAGAAAACGCATAAAAAACTTAGAATAAAAAAAGAAAAGTTATAAAAGGTTTGTATTCAACTCGTTAAAGTTTCGGTAATAAATTCAGAGAAGGAAAATGATAAGCCAACGTATCGTTTAGTTAATTTTGATCAGGTGCTTTTTAAAATAGACTACCATTGATCGGTTAACTGCATAAGAAGAATTCTGTAGTGACATCTGGAGGTCAGGCCGCCCTTGATGTGTTGAACTAGACTTCTGGCCAGAATGTCGGACTGGAATGCGTGCAGATGCACAATGTTTAGTGGAGACCACAGCACTGGCGGTCGGTATACATGACCTGCTAATAAGCCGAATCGAGTTGCCCGAGAATTCGGTTCTCGCATTTGTGAAAGGCATGCAACGTATAATAGAAATGAGCAACGACTAGTTTCATCGTAAACATCGGACTGCTGCGGGTAAAACTGAAATTAAATATTCAACTTAAAATTCAAGTCCATTGTAAGCAATGTTGAAAGTAGCAAACGTTAAGTGAATCGTGCCTGCACTTAAATTTGAATTGAATACTTATTGAAGCCGAGTTTGTGACTACTGTCCGGTTAGCAGCATTCTGAAAAATTGCCGGTGTACCACCGATGGCTCACGTCGCATTCAAAGTGTTGAATAAGGGGAGAAAGAGACCATAACTACAGCAGCTGCCGTAAAGAGTTAACGCTACTGCACCACTGCTGCAAGCAGGTATGTATAGTGTTGGTTAATTAGGAGTGGAAAAGAGTAGAGCGGCCCATAGACGATCAATTTAATTGTCAACATCATTGACTCAATATATTGATGAAACTTTTGTTGCCCACTAAGTCGATTAATTGACGGTTGTCAAGCAAGCCAACAGACGATCAATTAAATTGTCAATATTCATTATTGGCAATTATATTGACAATAAAATTGATACCAAGTTTTAGAAAGAAAGCTGTACGGTGAGTCTGGCTGGTGAACCGTCTTACTTGTGAAACGAATTCCCCTGGTCATTCGTGTTTGTGATTTCGTTCCATGTCAATTCGAATTAGTAAGCAAAACCCGTAAACTAATACTTCACGAAGTACATCGACGTATCTTCAAGTCTGTAGACAGAGTCGTCACTCGGTAACTTTAAACGTCGGTGGCATCTAAGACGGTACTTGTTGGACGCTCCAGCGAAGCGGGAAGGCCTTACGTTTTTAAGGAAACTAACTTTAAATGAGTAACTCCTGCTTTTTATGAAATTAAAGAAGTTTTGAAGTTTTTTAACACGTCAAAAGACCCATAAGGAAACTAGTAAGATACTAAAGGCTCGGGTCGCGCAATACAGAGTGGAATCCAGTCCTCATAAAACGACTGGAAATGCACCCATGATGGACAGTGGCGCAAAAAGAACGCATGGAAAAGACGGCTTTTTTCGCGCCACCCTGGCCGTCTTAGTTAGGGAGGCTTAAACTACCTCATCTAAACTTGAACTTTCAAAACTATGCGCTGCAGGCTACTCTGTTGCTTACCTCAACTCAAAAATTATTTAGACTCGGGCAGCGAGGAATTCGCTTTCCGTAAGGGCAATTGTAAAAGGAGCCGCGAAAAGAACTGTCTAATCCATGATTTCTTTTTGCGACACCCTGAATAAACATCCTGGAATTAGGTGCTTCATTTCGTTAATGCGGCACAACCTGCAGTAAACAGACGCTCTTGGAGGAGTGTCCAGTAAGTATGAGGGGTAGTCAAGGATTGAACCCCAAATCATAGGTATACTCTATCCACGCAGAAAATCATGAAGCAATTACACGATGCCATGGTATGGCAGGGAAAGCAGCTGTATCCCAGAAACATGTAACGCAAAAGCACGCGTCGCTGTTGACTGGCGACGAGAGACTTGCTTCCTTACGCCCGCTTGCCACCGCCTTTCCTTGTTGGAGGTACTGAACCCCACAAGTTCCAACCATGAATTCATCGATCGCTTCGTAGTTAGAAAAATAAAATGTGCTTTTTCTCTTTAAACTCAAAACATGTGTATATGACTACATACTGTATTAGTGTACAAACTGCACCGTGACGAAGCCCTGGAACTTACTCACCCAACCCCTGGGGCTTGATCGAACCCGGGGGGGGGAGGGGGCGACACCCGTCTCCCACTACCCCGTCACCCCCGTCTCTCAGTACCCCGTCACCCGTCTCTCACAGCCAGGTGGGGTTGTTATTGACTCACGGGCATTTGGGGGAGTTATTGCTTTGGCACTGGCGAGGATTACCAAAGACGGTTTAATAATCCTCGGTTTAGTAGATGGAACACGGTAACAAGAACAGCTGTGGGAGCCCGATGCACAATCAGTCGAAGATGATACAAAAAGCGGCAATGATTTTTAAAATGTCTTAATGTTAAGATGTTCAGTTGGGGAACATAGATGGGCATATTGCATTAGTCAGATCAATTATCGAATAGCTGTTTGGAAGGAAAACATGGACATTTGAAGCCTCTTTTGAGTCATTTTAAGTTTGAAAAAGCTTATAAGTACAACTAATAAGAACACAATAATGAAATAAATGAGACTGACGTAATTATGGGAAACGGTCTCAAGATTAACTGCGGGAAACTTCCTTTCTACACTTATATTCAACACTAATAGTTTAAAAACGAACTGGTTAAGTTAGTTTAACTAGTAATTAGATAAAATAGATTACAGCTTTCTTCATCATTTCTTTGGTACTGTTGGTCACAAACGGTGCCCATCTTTAACCCCTTGTGGGACGTCCCGCGTCTTGTGAACAGTATGTAGTATGAAATTCAACACCCTGCCCTCAGTAACAACATAGGGCACAATACAACACCCTACCCTCAGTAACAACATAGGGCAAAACACAACACCCTGCCTTCAGTAATAACATAGGGCTCAATACAACACCCAGAATAACATAGGATGAAATACACTATTCCAACACGCCGTATTGTGAATATGGTCTCTTACAAATTTCCATCGTACGAAGATGTATAAACAATTGTTGTACTTGACCCGTGATGCGATATGAGCGCTGCTATTGGTTCGTTGCCGTGACGTCAGCGAACCCACGCCGCCGTCAACGAAAAAAAGACTGGTTTGACCCTACCTTGTGTCCTCTACCGTGTGGTACGTCATGCATGAGGAGGGTAAAAGTTTTCATTGTTGCAGTATGAAATTTCGCTGAAATGTTTCCTTATGTTTGATATTCAGAGCATATTTCATGGAATTTATTTATTTTAAATTCAAAAAGCGTGTACAGCCAGCCTGGCGGGGGCGAGAAAATATGAAGAATCAATCAAATTTCTTTCGATTATTTTTATTTGTTTTATACGCAAGCACACACTCCCTACCGTATCTTGGTGGCGACATTAAATGTGTTGGAAAGAACCTATATTTAAAAAAATCGTGGCGAAATTATGTTATATGAGAACAGTACGACGGTTAGAAGGACAAACTTGAAAACTTCATCCCTAAAATAAAGTATTTCTTCTTGCGCTTCTGTGAGCGCAGTTCCTGCAGAGAAAAAGACTCCGGTGTCCGCCGTGCGAGTGTCCGCCATTTCGGTGTCCGCCGTCCTCCACATATGTTGGGAGCTGCGCATGTGTTATGTAGGCGTGTGGTGGTGCATTATGCAGGTATGTGGTGGAGTGTATAGTCAATATTGAATCAAGCCCGTCAATGGTTTCCAAACAATTTGATTCGCAAATATATGTAATAGGAGACATTTTAATAGTTTTTATACGAGTTACATTTTGATCGCAAATGCTTACTTTTCGAATTATTCAACTTTGAAGTTATAGGAACGTCTTTTACAAATTTGAACAAACGGACACGTAAATAAGCTGAAATACTGTATTGACGTAACCGATAGGTGAGGTTAGGCTGTGTAAAGGTAGATTATTTAAATAAACTAACCTAAACTTGCTTAAGTAAACCTAAAAAAACTGAAATGATTTGTTAACGACTTCACACTAATGGATTTTTGAATCTTTGATGCTTGTACGATGGTACTGACAACAAAATTAACAACTTTTCTTCTGTTCCCTTTCGTCGCAGATGAGTATTTAACGAGCTATAGCGGTAGGTTAATTTCCCTCTTTCATAGCAGTTTCGGTCTTTGTAACGGCGAGAATTACTTATTTTTATGTTCGACGGCTCAAATAGACGTTTGTTACGTTATTTTAGGTTAGTTTAGGTTAGGCTGGGTTAGTTACGTTAAGGTAGGTAGGTTGGTTGAGGTTGCGTTAGGTCATGTTAGACATGACCGCAAATCCATTAGTGTGAAATTCTCAACATTTACCTTAGTTTCTTATCATTTTGTAGCGGTGTATGAAATTTTCAAAAGCGACATTTGAATTCTTAAAGGATCGCATGACTTAATGAAGCCCTGAATTTTTCCTTTGGAGCTCGTTTTCTTATGGAGTATGAGGTATTCTAGTGAGCTGAAATGAACTTCTTCATTTATATATTGTGCCCCCCCCCCCCCCTCTTGGAGACGCAACTATTGCATCAACGGGAATTAGCGCTCCCGGGGGGAATGTGTGAGGGTCCGAGCTAAGGGTTAGGTAGGCTTTCTTTTTGGTTAAATAGAATAGGTTTTTGTTTTGTTACGGACTATTTTTTTCGGTTGACTGCTGTCCTGTTTTTTTAGCACCTACTACTTTCTTCTTCAACTTGGATCTTGTGTCATGAACTTCTTTCTCATCTTACTGTTTCTATGCCCTTTCTGCATAGATTCCTCGTTCCCTTAACTCCGTACCTGCCTTCTTCCTTCCTCTCTTTGGATCCCATTTGTTGCGGATAGGGAGGCTTAAACTAACTAATCATTTAATCTAGTGAATTTTACTCAAAAAAATATTCCAATCCTGAATGAAGCTATTTCGGTATGGGATATTAGAAGAATATAATTGCGTTGAACCCCGCAGTGTAAAGGGGAGGCGCGGGGACTCTGCGCTCCTCAGGGTATGTAGGATTCCAGAGCTCCTTTAACATGGCGGTAGTTTGTTCTCGTCAGTGTTCGCTACAGAACTCAGCACTCCGCAGGGGCGAACCACCACAGATTCATCAGACCTTGTAGCACGAGTCTGTGGTGGGTTTAAATATGCAGTTTGGCCGGCCTTGCTCTGATGTTTGTTGCTTTGAGGGGTGGGCCCCTTATGAGAGACAATTATGGAATCGATGAGACTCTACACTCCAACGGGGAACATGCGAGGTGCCAAGCTCAGGGTTACGTAGGTCTTCTTTTTGTTGAAACGGTGTCTTTTTTGTTTTGTTAAGGACCATCTTTATTTTGTCCCATTTTTCAGCATCCTCTATTTTCTTTTTCAAATTTTATTTTGTTTCATTAAGTTCCTTCCTAACTTTCGGCTTCGCATGGGATCTTGACGCCGGTGTTACCCGTTTCCCTGAGTCGTTGCTAAACGGAGCCTTCATCCTTCCTCTCTTAGGAACACCTTTTTTCGATTTGTGAATGTTGAAAAAATTTATGTTGTCTGAACAATGAAAATTACACTCTCAGGCGTAAAATTTATCCTATTTTAGAAAATAATAGTTAGTTATCTTTCATGATGAAAATTGTTCATTTTAGATGATAAAGATTCACATTTGGATGATTTATTTTTAATTTTTCTTTCTATTGGAGATGAATGATATTCGTTTATCTTGATGGAAGTTATTGTTTTCTAGAGACAAGTTTTGTGAAGACATGTTTTTTAGACAAATTTTTTTTTGTTTGTTTGAAGCAAATAGTTTTTTTAATGTGAAGATTACGACTTTATTTTGAAAGCGACGATTTTTACTTCTTTTGAAGGATGAAGATCCCCTCAGGGGAGACATCCACAGTAATACCTGCAAAACTGCCCTAACTCGTTCCGAAATTGATGCGCAGTCTGGAAAGCAGATCAAGGAGAGCTGAGTGCAAGTGGTACTTATTTATAATTACAGATAAATTGGAAACACCGCAAGCTCTGTTATTTACGCACACCAATGCAAATTGTTTGTTTGTTTTCAGGAATTTCTTCTTGTAAAAAATAAATTGACGTTTTGGATAATCGAAAATTATAATACTTTCAGTTTATATGAGATTGAATACATACAGCATAGATGTTGAAATATAAGGCTATATATTTCTACTAACATGATATGAAAGTAGATTTAACTGAAATTTTAAGTCTCTCGGAGACAGCTACTGCTAATGTTCATTTGAAAATGCAAATTACGCAGAATATATAGATAAGCTGTTTATTTTTCCCACAGCAGCTCATTAGTGCATCAATAGACCGTTGGAATTATTTTAGCCTATTGGGATCCTTTTCTACTCCATATGCCATCTCTGGAAGTTTGGTTGCAAGTTCATTAAGTTCAGCTAACGCTCTACAATTAGCATTTTCTTCTGTATTCCTGCTTTCCATGCCTTAATATTCCTCAGGAGCGTTAGCTCTTGTCAGATCCTTATAAATTTGAAAGAATTCATCATATGACAGCTCATATACATAACATTTTATTTCTTTTTTCAAATCTTCTACTGTCATCTAAAAGTTAGCTCTCTTTGCAAGTTCGTTAATCTCTTCTTCTTTCAATTTTAGCCCCTTGGTTAAGGTTAACATCGGCATCTTTGGGATGCTTTATTTCCAATCAAGCCTGATACATATGGTCTTAGCATTGGTTTTTCAAATGTCTTATAACTAACCCTATATATAGGACACCATGACGGTTCCCCCGTAAAGCCGGTACCCATTTCCGACACCTGGGTCGAATGGGGTATTGTGCTTGAGCTTTCCCTTATACCCAACGGGGAAAATCTCCGCGCCAGCGCCGGAGTAATTGGGACTCAGTTGTATGTCATTCTCTCTTTAGAAGTCTATGCTATACCAATGGTATAGCATAGATTCAGTAATAGCTATCATCTCTTCTGTGCAATTTTTTCTACTTAGCGACACTGCATTAGGTACGCGCCTGGCGTACCCCTCAATTTTATCTTTATTTTGAACAGTGAGTCTAACTGTGAATTTCTACTTAGGGATACTGCATTAGGTACGCGCCTGGTGTACCCCTCAATTTTATCTTTATTTTGAACAGTGAGTCTAACTGTGAATTTCTACTTAGCGATACTGCATTAGGTACGCGCCTGGCGTACCCCTCAATTTTATCTTTATTTTGAACAGTGAGTCTAACTGTGAATTCAGGAACTCGAGTTTCACGAGAAATCACGATTACTTTCATTTCAGCTTTAAACTTTTCAGTTATTTTTAATTTATTATCTATACTTTATCGTTTTTTTATTCGTAACAACAGATCCTCTCCCCATTGCAGATCTATCTTTAGTTTTATACTCCATATGTAGAACGAAATGTGTACTACACTGTATTACTCCCTAAAACATATTACTCTGTAAACGAAATATGTACTACTCTGTATTACTCTCTAGTAGATATTACTCTATAGAACGAAATATGTACTACTCTGTATTACTCTCTAGTACATATTACTCTGTAGAACGAAACATGTACTACTCTGTACTACTCTCTAGTACATATTACTCTGTAGAACGAAATATGTACTACTCTGTATTACTCTCAAGTACATATTACTCTGTAGAACGAAACATGTACTACTCTGTAATACTCTCTAGTACATATTACTCTGTGGAACGAAACATGTACTACTCTGTATTACTCTCTAGTACATATTACTCTGTAGAACGAAACATGTACTACTCTGTACTACATATTACTCTGTAGAACGAAATATGTACTAAGATTTCTGAGCTACATACGTTTCTTTGTTCACTTTTGAGAAGCTGTCTACGGTAAAACAGCCGCCCATCGACTGGCGCAGTTATGGAAGCGCAATTTCTAAACCAAAATCGCCGTTTTGAAGCTTCGTAGTTTTGAAGTCGGCAGTTTTGCAGGTGTTGCTGTATTGTACCTATGGGAATTGGCGCTCCCAGGGGGAATGTGTGAGGTCCCGAGCTGGGAGTTAGGTAGGCTTTCTTTTTGTTGGAATGAAATGTTTTTTGTAATGTTAAGGACAACCTTTCTTGGTTCACTGCTGTCCTGTTATTCAGCACCTACTACTTTCTTCTTCAACTTTCGTCTTGTTTCATGAATTTCTTTCTCAACTTACTATTTCTCGGCCCTTTCTGCATAGATTCCGCGTTCTCTTAACTCCATACTAAATGGTGCCTTCCTTCTTTCTCTCTTTGGATTGCATTTGTGGCGGATAGGGAGGCTTAAACTTATTAATGATCTAACCTTCAGCAAGGGCCTAGTTCTTTATTTCCAATTAAAATTCTGCTTCTTTGAACAGGTTTGTTTAGGGCGAGACAATTTCGAGGCAGAATATGGCGTCTTTCTTTGTATTTGATAAAAAATTGCCAATCAAGTTCTTATCTAAACTTGACAAACGAATGTAGCTTTGTACAAACTAACGGTAAACATTAAAAGCTCATAAATAATCTGTTTCACCTACGTGGGGTTCACATTTCTTAATTGGAAATCGATAGAAAATTGCAAGAGCTGGGGTTATTTTCTACAATTTGAAGTATTTATAAATTATAAAAATATTTTAAACATTACTTACTCTCGAATTGTTTGTTAACTTGCATTGATTCGCCATCTGCACACTCTAGGTAAAGACAATTAGGAGACCCGTTCAGGGATGTAACTATTGTATCTATATGAAGGAGGGCTTTCGGGGAATATGTGAGGTTCTAAACTAACGATTAGGTTAGCCTTTCTGTTGTTAAAATAGAATATTTTTTTCTTTTGTTGTGGACTATCTTTTCTCGGTTGACTGCAGTTTTTTCAACACATTCTACTTTTTTCTTCAACTTTTATCCTGTTTCATGAACTTCTTCCTTAGCTTAAAGTTTCTATGCACCTTATGCGTAGATTCCGCGTTCCCTTAATTAACTCCATACTAAATGGTGCCTTCCTCTCATTGAACATCTTTGTTGTGGTTAAAGGGAGGGTAAAACTTTCTTATAATCAATAAATAATGAACTAATAATCTAATCATTTCAGAGAGAAGCTCTGCTCTCCCTGAGGCCGGGAGAGCTCAACGCGTCATGTGGACTTGGTGAGAGGCGCTGGGAGACGGTCTCCGCTGTGGGGACTTTGCGCTCACCGTCCTCGGCCAGGTAGGACTTGTGTGTGTGTGGGACGTGAAGTGTTACAATATCTCCCCACTTGACTTCGTGGTAACTGCTGTGTTCATCTCACCCTGTGTTCATCTCACCCTGTGTTCCCGCGTCTGGGAAACTTCCCTATCCTCTGCCCCACCAGCGGCGGCTGCACACAGCCTCACGTGTCTGGGAGCTGTTAAAACTTGAAAAAACTATTGCTAATGTTTTTTTATAAACTGGTATAGTTGAACTGAAGCTGATTTTAGAGGAGTTGGCGGGAGGTGATCAGTAAATGTAGATCAGAGATCAGTAAATGTAGATAAGAGATCAGTTAATGTAGATCATAGATCAGTAAACAAACCTCAGTACCAGTAAATATAGTGGCATATATATATATTTTTTTTCTGTTGATACATTGTCAATTTCACGTATTTGATTACAACGGAGAGTTTGTCTTTCGTTATTTATCTTATTTTCTGTTTTTAATACATTATGGTTCGTTACATGACCGTCAGCCTTTACTTGCGTATGTGTGTACAAATTAAGAATGCCATCAAAGAATTGTATTAAATACTGAAATTCTATTGAATCGAGAATATTTCTGGAAGCAGCACATATTTTCTTTTTTAATACATTATGGTTCGTTACATGACCGTCAGCCTTTACTTGCGTATGTGTGCACAAATTAAGAATGCCCCAAAAATGTTTTATTAAATACTGAAATTCTATTGAATCGTGAATATTTCTGGAAGCAGCACATATTTTCTTTTTTAATACATTATGGTTCGTTACATGACCGTCAGCCTTTACTTGCGTATGTGTGTACAAATTAAGATTGCCCCCAAAAAATTTGATTAAATACTGAAATTCTATTGAATCATGAATATTCCCGGAACTAGTACATTTCTACAGACAAAATAGAATGCATAATTCTAGCATAATACTTCGTGGTATAATTTTACTTCAAAAGTACCGTAAGCAGTGGCCCCTCAGGGGGATACAACTATTGTATCTATGGGAATTGGCGCTCCCAGGGGGAATGTGTGAGGGCCCGAGCTGAGAGTTAGGTAGGCCTTCTTTTTGTTGAAATAAAATGTTTTTTGTTATGTTAAGGACCAACTTTTTTTCGGTTCACTACTGTCCTGTTCTTCAGCACCTCTGACTTTCTTCTTGAACTTTTATCGTATTTCATGAACTTCTTTCCCATCTTACTGTTTCTATGCCCTTTCTGCATAAATTCCTCATTTTCTTATCTCCATACTAAATGGTGCCTTCCTCCTTCCTCTCTTCGATACGCTCTATTTTTGAAGCGGTTAGGGGGGCTTAAAATAACTTATAATCAAATCTAATCTAATCTAACCGTAAGCAGTGGTTTCGTGAAGGTTTTCATAAAGTAGTCGCACGCGTCTGCAGGAACTTCCTCCCATTCCTCTTCCCAAATTGTCTTCAAATCTCCCATGCTCGTTACACCTCATGCATGAATCTTGATTTTCAAATAGCGTCCCAAAATTTCAACGGGGTTCAAGTCTGGCTCCTGACTTGGCCATTCCAGTAACTTGATACTCTGATTGACCGTCCGCTGCTCAGTAGACGGATCTTTTCCAGAAGCGCCGCCACTAACGCAGCACAAAAGTTCACCCACTTGTAACTTTTTAAATAATACACCTTTCGACTTGAAATTACTCTCAAACGAAAGAAAGTTTTAATCTTTTGTTTGAGGGTAATTTGAAGTAGATAGGTGCATTTTTCCAAAAGTTACAAGTGGGTGAACTTATGTGTTGCATTAGTGGTTTAATTATCTGGATAAGATGCCAGTTAACTTCAAAGTGCGCTAAGGATCGCGGTCCTGTTGGAAGATCCACTTCTCATAGAGATGATTTTCTATGAAGGCCCGCACATTTTCATTCAAAATGTTTTGATCTAACTCTTCGTTCATTTTGTCATTTAATACATGCAAATTGCCGGTGCCACTTGCAGAGAACACCCCACGCCATGATGTGGCCACCTCCTAACTGTACGGTGGGAGGGAGACTGTGTAAGGGCCCGAGCTAAAGGTTAGGTAGGCTTTCTTTTTTGTTAAAATAGAATAGGTCTTTGTTTTGTTACGGACCATCTTTTTACGGTTCACTGCTGTCCTGTTTTTTCAGCGCCTACTACTTTCTTCTTCAACTTGGATCTTGTTTCATGAACTTTTTTCTCATCTTACTGTTTCTATGCCCTTTCTGCATAGATGCCGCTTTTCCTCAACTCCATACTAAATTCATTTGGTGCCTTCTATATTCCTCCTCTCTTAAGATCGCATTTGTTGCGGATAGGGAGGCTTAAACTAACTAATAATCTAATTTGCACAGTGGGAACTGTGTTCGGTGCATATGCAGTGCCATCTTTTTTCCGAACATTGTTGTCGAAACAATTCAACTTTGGACTGGTCGGTTCATGAAAAGTTTTTCTAGAATTAATCAGGTTTATCTTGATGTTCTGAAGCAAGTTTCAAACGCACATCTCTATGCATTTCGGTCACCGGAGGAGGTTTTCTATCGGAGAGCGAGATTTATAAGTTCATTGCTGATAGTTGGTAGTGAAGCACCAGTTCTCGAAGCTATTGAATCTTCTTGTGACTCCTTTCTGCCTGTCATTCGGTTATTACCAATATTTTGTGTCCTTTTCCATATAAATGAAAGTAGGGAAATCTTGCGGTGTGCTCCAGATCTTATTTTGTTTTGTAAGATCCCTGACGTCTCATACCTCTGAATAAATGAAGCTATGCTAGGGAACGGAATTCGAAGATTTTCTGACGTTTTCGTGTAGCTTTTACTATCTTTTCATCGTTCTATAATCGAGGGTTTCGCAGAACACGTTAGTTCTTTGCCTCTAACCATGATCACGGCTCCACTTAATGATGAATAAGCAAGTTAGCGCTTTGACACCTCAGAGTGACAACTCTTAACATTATTAGAACAAGCTAGAAAGTTCTAGTGACAAATACTTGAGGGAAAGTATATTTTTTCAAAACAACACTCATAAAATAGTTCTGCACGAATACTTTTTTCAGCCCTAAATGTTCATGACTTAGTATAGTTTCATTTTTTAGTCGAATTATTTGTTTCTTTGATAAATTCATGATTTATTAAAATTTAGTTTAATTTAAACTATTTAATTTACACACATGCAAATGCAAGTTTAGGTCCCGTTAGCTGTATATTGCATCTATGGGAATTAGTGTTCCCAGGGGAAAATGTATGAGGGCCCGAGCTGAGAGTTATGTAGGCCTTCTTTTTTATTGAACTGAAATGTTCTTTATGTTAAGGACCGCTTTTTTACGGTTGACTGCTGTCCTGTTTTTCAGCACCGCTGACTTTCTTCTTCAACTTTTATCTTACTTCATGAACTTTCCTCAACTTACTGTTTCTATGCACCTTCAGAATATATTCCTCATTCTCTTATCTCCATACTAAATGGTGCCTTCCTCTGTTCGATACGCTCTTTTTTGTAGTGGTTAGGGAGGCTTAAACTAACTTATAATCTTAGAGTTGGTTCATATGCATCAATGTTGAAGTTGTTTGGAAATATTTTCTAGAAAACAAAAGTAAAGCTTCAAGGAGAGATACTGCAAAACTGCTGGTCGTAACAAAAATATAAACTTTGCTCTGTAAATCGGTGAATGAAACTGATAATGTATGAACATCGATAAAAAATATTTTTAATAAGATAAAAACGGGAGACAAAATCAACATTGCAATTAAATACATGAAATTTATAATGCTCTGACGAAAGAAAGATATTTGCCCTATATGCTCATTGCTTGTAATTTTATTATTCAATTTTCTGAGACTTGAGTTGAATTGGGAAGAATTCCTTTCCTTTCTAGTTCTACATTCAACAGATGTTGAAGCCTGCAACTGTTGCCGCCGCCAGCCAAATAATCTGTTCTAGTGACTGCTGCAAAGCAAGGAGAATGCTGTTCAGTGTTGATCTGTGGAATTCCTCGAAGCTTCCACAGCTTCAATTGATTCATCAACGCTGCGTGGTGCTCCTTGATGTTGGAGGCATTGCATTGAGATAGCCCCTCGAGGGGACACAACTATTGTATCTATGGAAATTGGCGCTCTCAGGGGGATTATGTGGGGTCCAGAGCTAAAGGTTAGATAGGCCTTCTTATTGTTGAAATAGAATAGGTTTTTGTTTTGTTACGGACCACCTTTTTCGGTTCTTTCAGCTCCTACTACTTTCTTCTTCTATTTTGATCTTGTTTCATAAACTTCTATCTTAGCTTACTGTTTGTGTGCACCTTGTGCATAGGTTCCGCGTTCCCTCAACTCCATACTAAATGGTGCTTTCCTCCTTCCTCTCTTCAATTATCTTTTGTTGCAGTTAGGGTGGCTGAAACTAACTTATAATCTAATATTCTATTGGAATCTTCTTTATTTGCCATTTCCTGCGAGTAACCTAAGAACTTCTAAATATTTTTGAGAAAGGAGAAAGACAAAATTATGTCAAGTATTAGCCCTATTATTTATCAGATGTTAAAATATGTGTCCAACACGCTGTGCACGAGCGTCTACTCTACTCAAAACAGAAATTCGTTAAAAGTCACTACAACGCGAAGATTTTCTCGCTGTGTAGCAGATATTTCCGACCGGATGGAGGAGACATTTTTGGAGCATGTGCCACGGTAGAGGAAACAAGGTAGGTTCAAACCAGTCTTTTTTAGTTGACGGTGTGGTTTTGCTGACGTCACGGCAACGAACCAATAGCAGCGCCATATTGCATCTGGTAGCACTGCTACCTCCAAATCTGGTTCCACTATTGGCCTAACGACATGGCGTTTTGGTGACGTCATGTAGTTTGTTTGAAATAAAGCCTTTCTATTGTTACTTGTTAATGTATATCTGGCGCTGCCAGATATACATTAGGCAGAATAATTACGTATATGATCTAATGCATGCTAATACTTTGACTTTGCAACTAAATATTTAGTTGAACACAAAACTCATATTCAAAGTCAATTGTAGTAAACTTCTTGCAAGTACAAAACATGAACTGGATCGTGCCTTCATTTAGCTTTGGTTGGGTATTTATGGAAATTGAGTTTGACTACTGGTCCGTCAGCAGCATTGTGAAAATTACCTCCCGTGTACCACCGGTGGCGCACGTCGCAGTCAGTGTTAATACATGGGCAACACAGCGAAGAGGGGCCGCTCGGCTCCTTCCTGTGTTCGCCTCTCGTCAAATGCGACCCCATTCTGCCTTCGTCACTCATTTAATCCCCCTGTTATGTTTATAGTCTATAATTCGCCCTCTGTACAGGATAGGCTCATACTCTATAATTCGCCCTCTGTACAGGATAGGCTCATACTCTATAATTCGCCCTCTGTACAGGATAGGCTCATACTCTATAATTCGCTCTCTGTACGGGATAGGCTCATACTCTATAATTCGCTCTCTGTACGGGATAGGCTCATGCTCTATAATTCACTCTCTGTACGGGATAGGCTCATGCTCTATAATTCGCTCTCTGTACGAGATAGGCTCATACTCTATAATTCGCTCTCTGTACGGGATAGGCTCATACTCTATAATTCGCTCTCTGTACGGGATAGGCTCATACTCTATAATTCGCTCTCTGTACGGGATAGGCTCATACTCTATAATTCGCCCTCTGTACGGGATAGGCTCATACTCTATAATTCGCTCTCTGTACGGGATAGGCTCATACTCTATAATTCGCTCTCTGTACGGGATAGGCTCATACTCTATAATTCGCCCTCTGTACAGGATAGGCTCATACTCTATAATTCGTCCTCTGTACAGGATAGGCTCATACTCTATAATTCGCTCTCTGTACGGGATAGGCTCATACTCTATAATTCGCCCTCTGTACAGGATAGGCTCATGCTCTATAATTCGTCCTCTGTACAGGATAGGCTCATACTCTATAATTCGCCCTCTGTACAGGATAGGCTCATACTCTATAATTCGCTCTCCGTACAGGATAGGCTCATACTCTATAATTCGCCCTCCTTACAGGATAGGCTCATGCTCTATAATTCGCCCTCTGTACAGGATAGGCTCATGCTCTATAATTCGCCCTCTGTACGGGATAGGCTCATGCTCTATAATTCGCCCTCTGTACGGGATAGGCTCATGCTCTATAATTCGCCCTCTGTACGGGATAGGCTCATGCTCTATAATTCGCCCTCTGTACGGGATAGGCTCATGCTCTATAGTTCGCTCTCTGTACGGGATAGGCTCATACTCTATAATTCGCCCTCAGTACGGGATAGGCTCATGCTCTATAATTCGCCCTCTGTACGGGATAGGCTCATGCTCGATAGTTCGCTCTCTGTACGGGATAGGCTCATGCTCTATAATTCGCTCTCTGTACGGGATAGGCTCATGCTCTATAATTCGCTCTCTGTACGGGATAGGCTCATGCTCTATAATTCGCTCTCTGTACGGGATAGGGTCATGCTCTACAATTCGCTCTCTGTACGGGATAGGCTCATACTCTATAATTCGCTCTCTGTACGGGATAGGGTCATGCTCTACAATTCGCTCTCTGTACGGGATAGGGTCATGCTCTACAATTCGCTCTCTGTACGGGATAGGCTCATACTCTACAATTCGCTCTCTGTACGGGATAGGCTCATACTCTACAATTCGCTCTCTGTACGGGTAGCGTCATACTCTACAATTCGCTCTCTGTACGGGATAGGGTCATACTCTATAATTCGCTCTCTGTACGGGATAGGCTCATACTCTATAATTCGCCCTCTGTACAGGATAGGCTCATACTCTATAATTCGCTCTCTGTACGGGATAGGCTCATACTCTACAATTCGCCCTCTGTACGGGATAGGCTCATACTCTATAATTCGCTCTCTGTACAGGATAGGCTCATACTCTATAATTCGCCCTCTGTACAGGATAGGCTCATGCTCTATAATTCGCTCTCTGTACGGGATAGGCTCATGCTCTATAATTCGCTCTCTGTACGGGATAGGCTCATGCTCTATAATTCGCTCTCTGTACGGGATAGGCTCATACTCTATAATTCGCTCTCTGTACGGGATAGGCTCATACTCTATAATTCGCTCTCTGTACGGGATAGGCTCATGCTCTATAATTCGCCCTCTGTACGGGATAGGCTCATGCTCTATAATTCGCCCTCTGTACGGGATAGGCTCATGCTCTATAGTTCGCTCTCTGTACGGGATAGGCTCATACTCTATAATTCGCCCTCAGTACGGGATAGGCTCATGCTCTATAATTCGCCCTCTGTACGGGATAGGCTCATGCTCGATAGTTCGCTCTCTGTACGGGATAGGCTCATGCTCTATAATTCGCTCTCTGTACGGGATAGGCTCATGCTCTATAATTCGCTCTCTGTACGGGATAGGCTCATGCTCTATAATTCGCTCTCTGTACGGGATAGGCTCATGCTCTATAATTCGCTCTCTGTACGGGATAGGGTCATGCTCTACAATTCGCTCTCTGTACGGGATAGGCTCATACTCTATAATTCGCTCTCTGTACGGGATAGGGTCATGCTCTACAATTCGCTCTCTGTACGGGATAGGGTCATGCTCTACAATTCGCTCTCTGTACGGGATAGGCTCATACTCTACAATTCGCTCTCTGTACGGGATAGGCTCATACTCTACAATTCGCTCTCTGTACGGGTAGCGTCATACTCTACAATTCGCTCTCTGTACGGGATAGGGTCATACTCTATAATTCGCTCTCTGTACGGGATAGGCTCATACTCTATAATTCGCCCTCTGTACAGGATAGGCTCATACTCTATAATTCGCTCTCTGTACGGGATAGGCTCACACTCTACAATTCGCCCTCTGTACGGGATAGGCTCATACTCTATAATTCGCTCTCTGTACAGGATAGGCTCATACTCTATAATTCGCCCTCTGTACAGGATAGGCTCATGCTCTATAATTCGCTCTCTGTACGGGATAGGCTCATGCTCTATAATTCGCTCTCTGTACGGGATAGGCTCATGCTCTATAATTCGCTCTCTGTACGGGATAGGCTCATACTCTATAATTCGCTCTCTGTACGGGATAGGCTCATACTCTATAATTCGCTCTCTGTACGGGATAGGCTCCTGCTCTATAATTCACTCTCTGTACGGGATAGGCTCATACTCTATAATTCGCTCTCTGTACGGGATAGGGTCATACGCTATAATTCGCTCTTTGTACGGGATAGGGTCATGCTCTATAATTCGCTCTCTGTACGGGATAGGCTCATACTCTATAATTCGTCCTCTGTACAGGATAGGCTCATACTCTATAATTCGCCCTCTGTACAGGATAGGCTCATACTATATAATTCGCTCTCCGTACAGGATAGGCTCATACTCTATAATTCGCCCTCTGTACAGGATAGGCTCATGCTCTATAATTCGCCCTCTGTACAGGATAGGCTCATGCTCTATAATTCGCCCTCTGTACGGGATAGGCTCATGCTCTATAATTCGCCCTCTGTACGGGATAGGCTCATACTCTATAATTCGCCCTCTGTACGGGATAGGCTCATGCTCTATAGTTCGCTCTCTGTACGGGATAGGCTCATGCTCTATAATTCGCCCTCTGTACAGGATAGGCTCATGCTCTATAATTCGCCCTCTGTACAGGATAGGCTCATGCTCTATAATTCGCCCTCTGTACGGGATAGGCTCATGCTCTATAATTCGCCCTCTGTACGGGATAGGCTCATGCTCTATAGTTCGCTCTCTGTACGGGATAGGCTCATGCTCTATAGTTCGCTCTCTGTACGGGATAGGCTCATGCTCTATAGTTCGCTCTCTGTACGGGATAGGCTCATACTCTATAATTCGCCCTCTGTACAGGATAGGCTCATACTCTATAATTCGTCCTCTGTACAGGATAGGCTCATACTCTATAATTCGCCCTCTGTACAGGATAGGCTCATACTCTATAATTCGTCCTCTGTACAGGATAGGCTCATACTCTATAATTCGCCCTCTGTACAGGATAGGCTCATACTCTATAATTCGCTCTCCGTACAGGATAGGCTCATACTCTATAATTCGCCCTCTGTACAGGATAGGCTCATGCTCTATAATTCGCCCTCTGTACAGGATAGGCTCATGCTCTATAATTCGCCCTCTGTACGGGATAGGCTCATGCTCTATAATTCGCCCTCTGTACGGGATAGGCTCATGCTCTATAATTCGCCCTCTGTACGGGATAGGCTCATGCTCTATAGTTCGCTCTCTGTACGGGATAGGCTCATACTCTATAATTCGCCCTCAGTACGGGATAGGCTCATGCTCTATAATTCGCCCTCTGTACGGGATAGGCTCATGCTCGATAGTTCGCTCTCTGTACGGGATAGGCTCATGCTCTATAATTCGCTCTCTGTACGGGATAGGCTCATGCTCTATAATTCGCCCTCTGTACGGGATAGGCTCATGCTCTATAATTCTCTCTCTCTGTGCGGGAATTTTACCTGCTATACTTTCTCACGAATGAATGTACTGCAGCTATTGGAACGAATCATTTAAATTACACGCTTAAGCCCAGAAGGTAGTGAAACTCTGGCACTATGATTCATAATATTCCGTTGGCGATCATTATGGTTAATAAAATCAGTGTGGTGGTCTTATTAAGGGTTCGTTGTATCATTATAGAGGTCATCATCGTCGTTCATCATATCAATGTAGAGGTCATCATTGTGGATCAATTTATTATCAATTGATCATTTTCATTGTATCACTGTGGAGGTCATCATTATGATTCATTGCATCATTGTGTTATTCGCTATGATTCATTGTATCATTGTAGAGGTCATCATTATGGTTCATCATATCATTGTAGAGGTCGTCATTGTGGACAAATTTATCACCATAGAGGTCTTCATTGTACTTCATTTTGTCACTATGATGGCCGAAATGAAGACGTAATCATAGCGGCTATCATCAAAGTGCAGATCATGGTGGGCACCATTAGAGTTGATTGCGTCACTGAACCCCTCAGGGGGACACAACTATTGTATCTATGGGAATTAGCGCTCCCAAGGGGCTATGTGAGGGCCCGAGCTGAGAGTTAGGTAGGCCTTCTTTTTGTTGAAATAGTGTTTTTTTTGTAATGTTGACCACCACAGTTTTTCGGTTTACTACCGTCCTGTTTTCCAGCACCTGCTACTTTCTTCTTCAACTTTGATCTTGTTTCATGATCTTCTTTCTCATCTTACTGTTTCCTAATATCCATACTAAAAAGTGCCTTCTTCCTTCCTCTCTTTGGAACGTCTTCGTGGCGAATAAGGAGGCTGAAACTAACATCTAATCTAGTCGTGTTGTACGTCTTCAAATGAAGACATGAAAGTCCGTTATGAAAAAACGCTAATAAAAGTTTCTCTGTAAAACTGTTCAAAAAACTGCAGACCTGAAGTTAAAATGTCCTGAGGATGGTAGGATGCTCTAGAAGTCGCTGAACTTATTCGGGCCCACAGGTAGCTATACTCAAATGTGTCCATTGTATAGTAGTGTGCTGCTATTTTTGAGGCCTTTCTTATTATTAGTTGTGTTATAAAAGTTGTGCTATAAGTGTTTCCTGTGGACCCTGGAGAGTAACATCCACGATCGGCCTGTTACGCTCAATAGCGAGAGCATGTGGAGGGCTGCAGAAGATAGGCTGTTGATGTTGAGGTTTGGAACCTGTAGAGGACGGCGTGACTATCTCTGTACTGATCCGTGTATACTTTCCGTCCGTGGTTACGTTGTGCGTGATATGGTGAGTCTGAGCATGGACAAGTTAATAAAGGCTAACGTCCTGTGCTAGATGACTCCGCCGTAAGATAGTCGCCGATGTACAAAGCAGGATCGCATAGTTTCACGTAGCATAGTCATGCCGACCGGTTTCATCGTAAGTGGTATGTTTTAAACTGCAATATCCTGTCCGTTGGATGTCAATAAAACGTAAGTTTCATATTTCGGTTGTTTTCATGAAGGCCGGTTTGAGAATAGTGCCACAAGATTGGGTCGGAAAATTAAGAGGAACTGGTGCAAGTTGTCAAGAGAAGTTCGGTCGTAGCTTGTGTTCAGGTGTGATTTGGTAAACCTGTTGGCGGCGACTGTACCGAAGCCTGGGACGTCTCTGGAATTTGTTGGCTGAGTCGAGCCTTGGATGCTCCCGAGATAGGTTGGGAAGAGCGAGACGGAACCTTAAGTGCCTTGGAAATAGGGTAGGAGCGCTACACCCGTGCTTTACGTTGGCTAGGCTGGTGGCAGTGGGAGTCGCGCAGCCCAAGGTATAATAGAAAATTCCGCGACCCCGACCCACAGACCTACCACAATTGTACTGGACTTAAGATACAACCTATTGCTGTATCTCTTGGGGTAAATAAATTGTTTAAATTGTTTAGAAACATCCGCTGGATCGTCCATTTCGCCTCCGTCTCTGGTGCCGTGATCATGTCCGTGTTGGGTCGACTAGTCGTCTGGTGGTCTATAGTCCAGTCGTGCGAATTATTCCTATCTAGTCATCTTAAAATAGAACATGTGTTTTATTTTATTGTTTCTGATTTGTCTTATGCATTGGATTCACATTATTATCATTGTTGCTATAAAAAATTTGTGTTTCTTCAGCGCCCGGAGACGATGGTCGTACCATGGCAACGATTTTTATAAACCGTCAGTGAGATAGGACGTTATAGATCAATTTTTTTAGTAAATATTTTACGCAATTTTCTTAGTTTTTTAACGCGTGATGAACTAGAAAATTTCCGCAAGATTGCAGAAATAAGAAAAAAAATCATGTTTCATGACTACTGTAGTCACGGCCTGCAAACCTCGCCCGTTCGGATGGTGTTGAGAAATCGGGGAGTTGAGAACCCTTTCCAGGGTGTTGAGAACCCTTTCCAGGGTGTTGAGAACCCTTTCCAGGGTGTTGAGAACCCTTTCCAGGGTGTTGAGAACCCTTTCCAGGGTGTTGAGAACCCTTTCCGGGGTGTTGAGAACCCTTTCCGGGGTGTTGAGAACCCTTTCCGGGGTGTTGAGAACCCTTTCCGGGGTGTTGAGAACCCTTTCCGGGGTGTTGAGAACCCTTTCCGGGGTGTTGAGAACCCTTTCCGGGGTGTTGAGAACCCTTTCCGGGGTGTTGAGAGCCCTTTCCGGGGTGTTGAGAGCCCTTTCCGGGGTGTTGAGAACCCTTTCCGGGGTGTTGAGAGCCCTTTCCGGGGTGTTGAGAACCCTTTCCAGGGTGTTGAGAACCCTTTCCAGGGCGTTGAGAACCCTTTCCAGGGTGTTGAGAACCCTTTCCAGGGCGTTGAGAACCCTTTCCAGGGTGTTGAGAACCCTTTCCAGGGCGTTGAGAACCCTTTCCAGGGTGTTGAGAGCCCTTTCCGGGGTGTTGAGATCCCTTTCCGGGGTGTTGAGATCCCTTTCCGGGGTGTTGAGAACCCTTTCCGGGGTGTTGAGAACCCTTTCTGGGGTGTTGAGAACCCTTTCTGGGGTGTTGAGAACCCTTTCTGGGGTGTTGAGAACCCTTTCCGGGGTGTTGAGAACCCTTTCCGGGGTGTTGAGAACCCTTTCCGGGGTGTTGAGAACCCTTTCCGGGGTGTTGAGAACCCTTTCCGGGGTGTTGAGAACCCTTTCCGGGGTGTTGAGAACCCTTTCCGGGGTGTTGAGAACCCTTTCCGGTGTGTTGAGAACCCTTTCCGGGGTGTTGAGAACCCTTTCCGGGGTGTTGAGAACCCTTTCCGGGGTGTTGAGAACCCTTTCCGGGGTGTTGAGAACCCTTTCCGGGGTGTTGAGAACCCTTTCCGGGGTGTTGAGAACCCTTTCCGGGGTGTTGGGAACCCTTTCCGGGGTGTTGGGAACACTTTCCGGGGTGTTGGGAACACTTTCCGGGGTGTTGAGAACCCTTTCCGGGGTGTTGAGAACCCTTTCCGGGGTGTTGAGAACCCTTTCCGGGGTGTTGAGAACCCTTTCCGGGGTGTTGAGAGGACCCTTTCCGGGGTGTTGAGAGGACCCTTTCCGGGGTGTTGAGAGGACCCTTTCCAGGGTGTTGAGAGGACCCTTTCCAGGGTGTTGAGAGGACCCTTTCCAGGGTGTTGAGAGGACCCTTTCCAGGGTGTTGAGAGGACCCTTTCCAGGGTGTTGAGAGGACCCTTTCCAGGGTGTTGAGAGGACCCTTTCCAGGGTGTTGAGAGGACCCTTTCCAGGGTGTTGAGAGGACCCTTTCCACGGTGTTGAGAGGACCCTTTCCAGGGTGTTGAGAGGACCCTTTCCAGGGTGTTGAGAGGACCCTTTCCAGGGTGTTGAGAGGACCCTTTCCAGGGTGTTGAGAGGACCCTTTCCAGGGTGTTGAGAGGACCCTTTCCAGGGTGTTGAGAGGACCCTTTCCAGGGTGATCCGTCTTCTGAGCACCAGTGTTTCCGTGCCATGCTCTGGGGAGTTGGAATGTTAAGAAATGCCATTTTTCATTTACTAAAATTTTGCTGTACATACATTTCCAGTAGGGCGATTTGTCGAGAATAATCTAATCCGATAACTTATATAATGGTCTAATCCGATAACTTATATAATGATCTAATCCGATAACTTATATAATGATCTAATCCGATAACTTATATAATGATTTAATCCGATAACTTATATAATGAAGGAAAATTTCGAAGGAAATAGTCGACCTAAAACCGTTTGCCGTCCTTCACTAGCTTTAACCCTCTGCCGTCCCTCACTAGCTTTAACCCTCTGCCGTCCCTCACTAGCTTTAACCCTCTGCCGTCCCTCACTAGCTTTAACCCTCTGCCGTCCCTCACTAGCTTTAACCCTCTGCCGTCCCTCACTAGCTTTAACCCTCTGCCGTCCCTCACTAGCTTTAACCCTCTGCCGTCCCTCACTAGCTTTAACCCTCTGCCGTCCCTCACTAGCTTTAACCCTCTGCCGTCCCTCACTAGCTTTAACCCTCTGCCGTCCCTCACTAGCTTTAACCCTCTGCCGTCCCTCACTAGCTTTAACCCTTTGCCGTCCCTCACTAGCTTTAACCCTCTGCCGTCCCTCACTAGCTTTAACCCTCTGCCGTCCCTCACTAGCTTTAACCCTCTGCCGTCCCTCACTAGCTTTAACCCTCTGCCGTCCCTCACTAGCTTTAACCCTCTGCCGTCCCTCACTAGCTTTAACCCTCTGCCGTCCCTCACTAGCTTTAACCCTCTGCCGTCCCTCACTAGCTTTAACCCTCTGCCGTCCCTCACTAGCTTTAACCCTCTGCCGTCCCTCACTAGCTTTAACCCTCTGCCGTCCCTCACTAGCTTTAACCCTCTGCCGTCCCTCACTAGCTTTAACCCTCTGCCGTCCCTCACTAGCTTTAACCCTCTGCCGTCCCTCACTAGCTTTAACCCTCTGCCGTCCCTCACTAGCTTTAACCCTCTGCCGTCCCTCACTAGCTTTAACCCTCTGCCGTCCCTCACTAGCTTTAACCCTCTGCCGTCCCTCACTAGCTTTAACCCTCTGCCGTCCCTCACTAGCTTTAACCCTCTGCCGTCCCTCACTAGCTTTAACCCTCTGCCGTCCCTCACTAGCTTTAACCCTCTGCCGTCCCTCACTAGCTTTAACCCTCTGCCGTCCCTCACTAGCTTTAACCCTCTGCCGTCCCTCACTAGCTTTAACCCTCTGCCGTCCCTCACTAGCTTTAACCCTCTGCCGTCCCTCACTAGCTTTAACCCTCTGCCGTCCCTCACTAGCTTTAACCCTCTGCCGTCCCTCACTAGCTTTAACCCTCTGCCGTCCCTCACTAGCTTTAACCCTCTGCCGTCCCTCACTAGCTTTAACCCTCTGCCGTCCCTCACTAGCTTTAACCCTCTGCCGTCCCTCACTAGCTTTAACCCTCTGCCGTCCCTCACTAGCTTTAACCCTCTGCCGTCCCTCACTAGCTTTAACCCTCTGCCGTCCCTCACTAGCTTTAACCCTCTGCCGTCCCTCACTAGCTTTAACCCTCTGCCGTCCCTCACTAGCTTTAACCCTCTGCCGTCCCTCACTAGCTTTAACCCTCTGCCGTCCCTCACTAGCTTTAACCCTCTGCCGTCCCTCACTAGCTTTAACCCTCTGCCGTCCCTCACTAGCTTTAACCCTCTGCCGTCCCTCACTAGCTTTAACCCTCTGCCGTCCCTCACTAGCTTTAACCCTCTGCCGTCCCTCACTAGCTTTAACCCTCTGCCGTCCCTCACTAGCTTTAACCCTCTGCCGTCCCTCACTAGCTTTACCCATTTGGATGATGACGGCTACTCCAGTGCCCGAATTTTTTCCTAAATTAAAAAACTTTATTATCAACGTCGAAAATTTCTGTCGCCGATCATAGAGCTTCAAAGATTCTAAAACTTTTTAAATTAAAATAAAGAATTAGGTTTCTGCTCCAGCTAAAAACACACACACTAGGGCAATTTCAGAGACAATTAATCATTTTTCCCCTGGAAATTTTCCCCTGGAAATTTTTCCCCTGGAAATTTTTTCCTTGGAAATTTTTCCCCTGGAAATTTTTTCCTTGGAAATTTTTCCCCTGGAAATTTTTCCCCTGGAAATTTTTCCCCTGGAAATTTTTCCCCTGGAAATTTTTCCCCTGGAAATATTTACCCTGGAAATATTTACCCTGGAAATATTTACCCTGGAAATATTTACCCTGGAAATATTTCCCCCCGGGAAATATTTCCCCCCGGGAAATTTTTCCCTAAGCCATTTGAATCGCCATACCCAAAGGGTTAAAGTTTCATCTCTCAATAAGGAGGCAGCCCCTTCGTCCCTGGTTTATTGACGTCTATGTTAGCTCACGTGACTATTCCTTCCCCTCTACTCCACGAAAATCCGCTAATTTTCTTTGTTATTAATACATTTCCTGCGAAGTGACCCACCGGTGGTCACTTAGGTGATTTTCATAATGCTGCTGACCCGCCTGCAGTCGCTAACTCATTTTTTATTTATACTTGATGGAAGCAAAATAAAAGGTCCGACCCAGGTAAAGTTTGCTATTTTCTAAGTTTATTACCACAATTGACTTTAAATTTGAATTGAATGTTGAACTTCAGTTTAAAGGGGACCATCCGGGTGGTTGAACTAATTTCGTCCGATTCGTTTGAAAATTGGCCAGTATATGTATTTGTTGAAAGTAAACCGTCACTTGTCGTCACTTTTTCGATTTAGGCCTTATTTTTTTTTCAAGAAAAAATCGTTTTTTGGGGCATATTTAGGTACCATTCAAATTCTATCAGGGCATTGAGTTTTAATGCTAGAACAAAACCAAAGACAGTTTTAGAATCCTTCGAACATTTCTAACAAAAGTACATTTAGTTTTTTTGGAAATTCGAATTTTTTCTATATTTTTCAATTTTCTAAACCCTTAAAAAAATTTTGGGTTTAGAACAATACATTTTTTCGAAATATTTGAATTTGAAAACAAAGAGAATGTACTTTTGTTAGAAATGTTCCAAGGATTCTAAAACTGTCTTTGGTTTTGTTCTAGCATCAAAACTCAATGCCCTGATACGATTTGAATGGTAAAAACGGTAATTTTTCACTAGAGCCCTAAAACTAAGTATGTCCATTGAATTGGAATATCATGAAAATTTTAGTACATGAATGCAGTTTCCATGATTTATTTCTATGTACGAATTATGAGCAACGTTTTCCCTCTTGAATTTCAATGAAACACAAGAAATATAGTGCATAAAATTATAGAGAAATATTACAGTTCTTTTGAGTACTCAGTCATATCGAGGTCTCACCAACTTTTTTCGTCCGATTCGTTTGAAAATTGGCCAGTATACGTATTTGTTGAAAGTAAACCTTTTTTACTCCTGTCACTTTTTCGATTCAGGCCTTAGTTTTTTATTATTTTTCGAAAAATTCGTAGAGGGGTCCCCCCCCCGGGGGGACCCCTTTGGACCCCTGGGGGGTCCCCTTTGGACCTCCCGTGGGGGGTTTCTAGCGTCCGTAGCGCCATGAAATTTCATGGCACAATAACCCACCCCCTAAGGATCCTTTTTCAACAAAAACACGCATTTCCATTCGGGGACCCAATTTGGCCCCGGATTGTCCCCTTTACCCATCGCAGTTAACGCGTTGATCTTGATACTCCATTTCAGAGCCGCGCCTCGAGCTCCGAATTTACATGCGGTTAATTATTAACCGTTCTGGGGAGGTGACGTGACTTGGAGGAGGCCATCTCGCCGTAACTTTTGGCCAGGTCGGGACTTGACATCGCCAGCTGTCGTGATGGTTTGTCTATTGGTCGACCCGTATAGTTTGTCTATTGGTCGACCCCGTATAGTCTGTCTATAGGTCGACCCCGTATAGTTTGTCTATAGGTACTCCTCGTATGGTACGTTTGTCTATTGGTACTCCTCGTATGGTACGTTTGTCTATTGGTACTCCTCGTAGGGTACGTTTGTCTATTGGTACTCCTCGTATGGTACGTTTGTCTATTGGTACTCCTCGTATGGTACGTTTGTCTATTAGTACTCCTCGTATGGTACGTTTGTCTAAGGACGTCTTATATAAAAGTTTTTAAAAGCCAATATGTTGGCATGTATTTCATGTGGTACTCCTCAGGGGGACACAACTATTGTATGTATGGGAATTAGCGCTCCCAGGGGGACAATGTGAGGTCCCGAGCTTAGAGTTATGTAGGCCTTCTTTTTGCTAAAATAAAATGTCCTTTTTTTATGTTAATGATCACTTTTTTCGGTTCACTGATGTCCTGTTTTTTTTCCAGCACCTACTACTTTCTTTTTCAACTGTGGTCTTATTTCATGAACTTTTTTCTCACCTGGCTGTTTCTATGCATCTTGCGCATAGATTTCTCATTCTCTTATCTCCATATTAAATGGTGCCTTTCTCTCTTCGATACACACTTTTTTGCAGCGGTTAGGGAAGCTTAAACTAACTTATAATCTAAATATTGTATGTACTGTTTATATTGTATATACTGTATAGAATGTATATACTGTATATCCCTTTGAGTCCGGCATATAGAAATAGTTGTCTAAATCTGTTCAAACTTTGTGTAATATAACTTTCCCATTCAAGTAATACAAGAAAAAAATTTCAAAGTGAAAATGTTATATTTACTATTTATATGAAATGGGACTCTAGAGTCCCGCCAGGACTTTACTGGAAATATTATGGCCATATTATCGGAATTTCTCATCACTTGTTTCAATGTCTGTTCCATCATTATAATATTTGTGTTCAAATATAACTGTAAGAGCATGAAGTATATTTTGTTATTGAGTAATATGCGCTTGTCGAGACCCCTCATCAACAAAGACTGACGGGTCACCCCAGTCCCATGCAGTAAAACTTATATTTGAAGATACTGCAAATGTATCTGTGATATCTTCAAATCCTTCTCTAGAATAAATGTTTATGCAACAAAAAATAAACATTTTATCATAGTATTTTCCGTGATAGTGAAGAAAAACTAAAACGCGTCACCTAAATTTACCATGATGGTCTAGCTGCAGCGCGTGCTTTCTAAGCGTAACTGTCAACAAGTAGTGGGCTGATGCCTGCCAGATGTGCGATATTTTGGTAGCTTGATGTTCCACGAGAGTCCCGACAGCATCCTAGCGTCGAAATTTTTGTTAGTATTTGATAACGAGGGCAATTTCGAGCCGGGACTGACATGTCCCTGTAGTACTCAAAGGGATATACTGTATATATTGTATATACAGTATATTGTAACAGTGGGAGTCTGCGCGCCCAGGCTGACAAGGCGAGGGTCCGAGCTGAGGGTAAGGTAGGCTTTTTCCTTGGGACTAATTTTATTTGTATTATTTTGTACCATCTTTTTTAGGATCACTGCAGTCCTTCTCTGATCACCTTACTATCTTTTCAATTTTTATCTTGCTCTGCAAACCTCCTTCACGACTTTCTGTTTCTTGTGTAATCAAATACCTTGTACAGATATTCCCCCGTCCCTTCTTTCCATTTGCTTAATGTTGTCTCCACTTCCTTCTCTTGCGAACACCTTTGTTGTGATCAAACCAATCAAACCTAACTTGAGGATTAACACTCCCATGAAAGAAGTGATGTCACCAACGGAAAAGTTTATTTCTATGAAAGTTGTAACTTTTTTGCAGAGGAAGGAACATTTTTTACTTCATCTATTTCTTTTCCAGCACTGACGACTTTACTCGTATTCTTATACATTGTTTCCTGGACTTTTTAAACATGACTTTTTCTATAAGCAGGATGTGGGGACACCAAGTGCACTGATTCCCCGTTCCCTGAAGTTCATACGACATGGTTCCTTCCTCTTTCTTTTCTTCACAAGGCCTTCGTTTTACTTGACTAAACTAAAACTTTACTACAATCTTGTTTATTTTTAGCTCGTGAAGATCGCTCATTTTGAACTTTCTAAATCAAAATTTGACCCTAGATTATTTGTCTCTTTTCTCGATATGAAGAGACATGCACAATCATATTAGATTTTTGTTGTCTCTGAATATCGGACACAACTATTCTACCTATGGGAACTGCACTCCCAGGGGGGCTATGTGAGGTCCCGAGCTGAGAATTAGGTAGGCCTTCTTTTTGTTGAAATGAAATGTTTTTGTTATGCTAAGGACCATCTTTTTTGGTTCACTGCTGTCCTGTTTTTCAGCACCTACTACTTTCTTCTTCAACTTTGATCTTGTTTCATAATCTTCTTTCCCAACTTAATGTTTCTGTGCCCTTTCTGCATAGATTCCGCGTTCTCTAAACTCCATACTAACTTATGCCTTCCTCCTTCCCCTCATTGGATCGTCTTTGTTATGGATAGGGGGCTTAAACTAAATAATACTCTAATATAATAAAATTTTGACACTGTTTGGATGCACAGGGGCTCTTGTGAGGGGATACACCTTGTGCACAGATTCCGCGTTCCCTCAACTCCGTTCTAAAAGTGCCTTTTCTTTCTATGAAACTCCCTTCTTTCGGAGGAGAGGCTTCCATTTACGTATCTAATATCTATTCAATTATTTAGAATTCAAATTCCACATCTGGTTCATTCGTCCACATTTTCAATCGTTGTCATCCGCCAAACCCATATCTCCGCGCAGATTACGCAGCGCACTGCAGGTATCGCTGATCTTTCGCAGATTTTCCTGCAATATGAGCCCAGGTAAACATGCCAGGTAATCCATGGCCTATATAACATCTGACATAAGTCTTAATAAAACGTGTTCTGAGTTTCTATATCCACGTAAATTTTCTGCGCATGAAATATCAACTAGTTAATTTACTTGTATGTCGTAGTTATAGCGAGGTGGTGTTGACGTGAAACGAGTTTATCTATTTTGTATTTTGGTGTTTTCATGTTTATCTTGTTTTCGTGAACGTCCTAACCCTCTAGGATCAATAATAAACATTCATAGACATGGCAGACGCCAGGGTATATTTAGGGGTAAATATTGCTCAACTCTCCAATTATTTGAAGGCAATGGAGAAAATTCCTCATTCCGTAGCGGACATCGACGGCCTCCGCAATGCACTAAGTTTGGCTGGACTAAGCTCTGAAAGTTAGTAAATTTCTGTAAATTGTCACAAAATTCAGACGAACGTTCGTTTCCTAAGACCCCCCCCCCCCCCCTCAGGGGGACACTACTATTGTACCTATGGGAATTGGCGCTCCCAAGGGGAAAATGTGAGGGCCCGAGCTGAGAGTTAGGTAGGCCTTCTTTTTGTTGAAATGAAATGGTTTTTTTTGCTATGTTAAGGTCCGCCTTTTTCGGTTCACTGCTGTCCTGTTTTTCAGCACCTACTACTTCCTTCTTCAACTTTCATCTTATTTCATGAACTTTTTTCTCAATGTAATGTTTCTATGCCCCTTCTGCATGGATTCCACACCCCCTAATATCCATACTAAATGGAGGCTTCCTCCTTCCTCTCTTCGATACTTTTTTTTGTAGCGGTTAGGGAGGTTCAAACTAACTTACTTATAATTTATAATCTAATGTCTTGTTTCCTAAGCGAAGTGAGCTACCTTGACTGTCTCGTGAGGCTCATTGTGCTCGTTAACACTCAAGTGCGACGTGCCCCACCGGTGTCCCCCGAGGGAATTTTCATAATGCGGCTGACCGACCGGCAGTCACTTACTCGCTATCCATAAATGCGTAATGAACACTAAATGAAGATGCCTTCTATTTAAGGTCTGTTTTTTCAGAAGTAATCTATAAATAAACTTTAATTTTAGATGAATAATGAATTAAAATGGCATTGTCTTTTTTCTCTTTTTGTTACACATCGGAATTTTGTTACACATCACCTCCCCCCCCCCCCCCCCCTCCTATCTCCGGCCGGGGGGGAGGGAGGGGGGCGCTAATGAAGCTATTGTGTGAGGAGTTGGCGCTTCCGGGGGAGGAAGTGAGGTCCTGAGCTGAACATTAAAGTAGGCTCAACTTTCGTGGGAGCTAAATGGAAACGCTGTTTAGTTGCGGACTGTTTCGTTTTGCTGTCCTTCTTATGTTTATTTCTTATACAAGTTCAAATTTCATAGTACACTAAACTTCTATCATTCGTATTCGTAGCAAGTGCACTGTTAACTTCTTGTTCATGGTTCCCGTTTCCTCCTTCCTCTCTCGGAACATTTGTTACTGACAAAAATCTGAACACTTTAACTGCGGCAAGTAATGCTGAAGTATCATGTTGAACATAAATGTTAAGTATTTCGTAGTTAGCTTTGTTCAAAACAGCAAACATCAAGTGCATGGCGTCGTCATATAGTTTTGATAAAGTATCTATGAAAATCGAGTTTATGACTACTATTCGGTCAGCAGCAGAATGAAAACCTTTTCCGTGGCCCTTTAAAGTATAATTCTTCTCAAATCATTGGTTCCGAATAGGGCGTAACGTGTCAACTGCGTGAACGAGGTAAAAGTCGTGTTAAAAGATGCTTTCATTAGCCGGCAGGACTGCTCGAATAAATATCTAACTTTCCAAACTAGTGTAAGAGACACATGGTGCTCGGCAGTGTGCCACCTTGAACTTTAAAAACTTTCAATACATTCCCAAAAACGTAGGATAGTGACGGAAATGCTGTTCGTATAAACTGGTCTCAAGTGAGCAATTAACTACGTAGGGTACCGGGAGGGGACAACCGTAGCAGGGGGGAATTGGACTTACGGTCGTAAGTCATTGGTAAACTTTGCCAAATAGAAGCCATCTATTGTCTCATCACGGATACCTTTAGTTGTAAGCCTCATCTTTTTTGCAACGAGTGAAAGCTATGTTCTAATTGAGGTACGCGTCCAGTTTAGCGCAACTGTTGTAGGTTGAATGATGACAGGTATGGCACAAATGATTTATTTACGGATTTTATACAAGACATGTACTACGCGTTCAGTTACAGGTGGTGATGGTGACGATGGACGAACGCTCGCTGGAGGCTGACAGCTGGTGACAGGTAAGTGCCCCACCGAGGGGGGAGATGCCCCCCCACCGAGGGGAACGGTGCACCCACACAAGGTGAAGGGAAGGGTTCGGTTGAGGTCCCAGGGAGCATCATATTTCTCAGGGGCCGTCAACTGGACACATGAACCTTCTTCTTGTGTGGTGTGTGCTGCTGTGTCTGGGCCCCCACATGGGGTGAGCCCCTTGGGCCCTCACGTGGGGTGAGCTCCTGGGCCCCTACGTGGGGCGAGCCCCTTGGGCCCTCACGTGGGGTGAGCTCCTCAACCCAACGTGGGGGGAGCTCATTTGGGCCCTCACGTGAGGTCCCCCACCGGGGCCCCGCACGGGGTGCCCGGCAAATGCAAACGTGGCTCCCGGACGATGTTTTTTTATCACAAAACAGACTGTCCGGATCCTCAGTCGGAGGGAGAGAGCCTCTTCATGGGCACCGGCCCCACGCCAAGTTGCGTGGGGCCAGCCCCCACGAGGGGCTCTCCCCCGGGAACCTCCCCATGGGGACTGTCCCACGCCCCCGTGGGCCCAGCCCCCACAGAAAGGCTCCCCCCCTGGGAGCTCCCCCAGTGAGGGTTCCCCCACGCAGGCATCCATGGACTTCCCCACAGGCTTCTACGTGGGGTTGTCCCCACCAGAGCTGCTCCCCTACCTCCCCCTACCCATAGCTACCCCCCTACCCCCCCCCCCCCCCTACCCACAGCCCCCTACCTTACCATGTCTAACCCACCCCTTGCCCCTACCTCCCCATGCCTTCCCCACCCCCTACCTTCGTCACACGTACCTGGTGAGTATTGCCTCGTTGCGGTGAAACGACAGGCGATGAGGACAGCCAGATGAGGGAAGGAAGATTATGTTAATAGTCACTCTAGCCTGCCTTACATTAAAACGCTTTCCAAAGAGAGGAAGGTGCAGGGCAACAGTACTATAGAGGTAAAGGGGCGCACAGTTTTGCCAAATGTGCATAGAAACGGTGACTTGATATATCTTTGAAACGTAATAATTGAAGATGATAGGTGGTATAATCTGTACATTATTGAACCTAGAAAACATGGTCCGTAATATAAATAACTATTTCAAAAATACAAAGACCTACCTAAATTTTAGCTCGGGACCTCATATATTCCTCCTGGGTACGCTACTCCCAACAGAGACAATAGTTGTATCCGCCTCAGGGCGAAACGAATAGGACTGTCACGCCTTGTAATTTGTTGAGATCTGTGGACGTTTCCTTACAGAGCTTTCAAACCTTATCTTGAATCCCTTCTTTCTATCGGAATAAAAGCAGGCAAAGTTATCATGGTCAAATCTTTTCTGCTATACCTGTCATCTTGATCGACTAACCTGCCGAGATTTGTGCCACCAATGTCTCAACCAGTCAAGTACGTTCCAAAGTTATGTAAATCAGGTTAAACATACTTGTACGCTTCAAAATACCGTTCATGAGAATAGCACTATTCGGGCTCAGAAGTAGCTATACTCGAACGTGTCTATTGTACTTGCCTTCACTATCAATCTACTGTAGTATGGCTCGTAGTAAATACATTGTCTTGGTTGTTCAAATTGTTTCTCTTACCTCTTTGCGGTGGGGAGACGGCGAGGGAGACGAATGCAACGATGATATATCCTGTAGGAAGGGACACAACAGTGATAGTAAACCTAATAAAAAAAACAATGACTACCTAATAATATTATGGAGTTCCGTATAATGGAGCAATGCTTCAGCATCTCTAACATACGGTATAATATTCAAAATATTGAAGAGAACACTTCCTTACATAGTAAATGCTGCACAGTGGTAAGGGAGAATACGCTGTCCACAACAAAACACGAACCTACTTTATTTCAAGAGGTCGAAAGAACAGAAAAAAGAAATCAGTTTCTTTCCAGTGAAGATGGTACAAAAAAGATGGTACATCATTGGTTTTAAAAATACCTTCAAGTAAATACACACGAGCACTGTAATGCCCATGTCACCAGTTGAAAAAAAAATTATTGAGGGCAATGTTTCGTATGCTGTTTAATTTAGATTTGATGATAAATGTAACTACAATTATAATTAGCTATTTAAAAGTGAAGAATAAAATTCTGAACATTTTTTGTACGTTTCGGGATCAATCCCATCATAAACTGAAAAACACACGACATGAAAATAAATTTGATAAGTTATAGAAACCAACGGTTCATGAGACTATATAACAGATTAGATGGAGATGCACAGTGGGAAAGAACTGGACATATCATTTAGCGCTGGTCTGCCCTTTAAAATATGCAGTGATTCTAAAACGCGTACATCAGTGAAATTTTACCCCCGCCCTATGGTTGAAAAAAATATTGCTAGAGATTATTGAATTGCAGTTGTCTGCGTGAACACAGATCCCAGAATGGGGTGGTTGTCCTAGCCTTGACCCTGTGCGGTAGCTGGCTCCCCTACGCTCAGCGACCCTCTGTCCTAGGGTACGACCGGTGCAACCGACGAACCTGCATGCACACTGTGCACAACTATGTTCATAAACGATTGAGGATCGCATCGCAACGGCAAGTTTCTCGTAGAAACAGAAAAATAATCCAATACAAAAATTTTTCACATAAATAACATGTAAATTAATTTTGAAGTATTTAACCAAAGAGATTTAAGCTCTTCTTTTAGTTTCTCGGATTTAGCACCAAAATGTGGGAGAGAAATGTAAAGTTTTGTTTTAAGCGTTTGGGACAAAAAATGCTTCAACTGGCACTCGAATAAAGTAACCGGATATCCATTTTTAACGATAATTATTTTTATTTAATTTTTTTTTACAAGTTTCAAACTCAAAATGCATGCCAGTAAAATTGGATGAAATTGAGAAGGCACGGTTTAGAAGCGACTTGTTGGTGTCTGTAACTGATCACATTTATTTTCATATCGTGTGTTTTTCAGCTGATGATGGGATTGATCCCGAACCCTACAAAAAATGTTTTATTCTTCACATTTAAATTTTTAATAAATGTGCGCTATCGCCAAGCAAAAGATGTGCTTCATTACAATTATAACTAAAATATAATATAACAAACGAATATAGAACATAACTTTAAGATGACCAGGGATCATAAGTAGCCGGGAGAACCTCAGTAATCAACTACAAATTACTTTTAGCGTCTCTTCCCCACGACAAAGATGTTCAAAGAGAGGAAGGATGGAGGCACCATTTCGTATGGAGTTAACACTTTGACTGCGACGTGCACCACCGGTGGTACACGGAGGTCATTTTCATTATGCTGCTGACCGACCAGTAGTCACAAACTCAATTTTCATGAATATTTAATCGAAGCAAAATGAGGACACGATCCAGTTCATGTTCGGTATTTTCCAAATAGCTTACTACAATTGACATTAAATTTGAGTTTGGTATTGAACTTGATATTTAGTAGTCGCAGTCAAAGTGTTAAGGAAACGTGGAACCTATGCACAAAGGGTATTCCCACAAAGGATCCTGTGCACATAGAAACAGTAAGATAAGAAGGAAGTTCATAAAACAAGATTTAAAGTTGAAAGTAGTAGGTGCTGAAAAACAGGACAGGAGTGAACTGATAAAAGGTGGTCCTTGATATAAAAGCAAAATTCATTCCAGCAAAAAGAAGGCCTACCTAATTATCAGCTCAGAACCTCACACTGTTCCTCTGGGAGCGCTTATTCCCATAGATTCCCATAGTTGTGCCCCCTGAGGGGCACGTATAAATACGTATATAAATAAATAAAAATCTAAATAAATAAACAAATAAGTAAAGACTAAGACCAAGAATAAATAAGACCAAAACAATAGAAGGCAAATATTGGCTAAAGTCAATCAAGGGACGTCTACCTGACCATAAGTTCGGGTCTGACCCTCCTCCTGGCCACGTCACTTTCTATAGATATCCCATCCACCTGAGGGAAGACAGCCGCGGTGATGATGAATCCGGTGCTACAATAACGTAACTATTGCTTTAATATAGTAAGGCCAGCTACAATAATGTAACTGTTACTCGACCACTTTGACTGCGACTACTAAGTATTAAGTTCAATGCCAAACTCAAATTTAAAGTCAATTGTAGTAAACTATTTTGAAAATACTAAACATGAAGTGGATCGTGCCTTCATTTAGCTTTGATTGAGTATTTATGGAAATTGAGTTTGTGACTACTGGTCGGTCGGCAGCATTATGAAAATTACCTCCGTTTACCACCGGTGGCGCACGTCGCAGTCAAAGTGTTATTACAGTCAGGTCTGCTATAACTGTAAGAGCACTGCAATTTCACTAAATATATAGCGACAACACATGAAGTATTGTTTAAAGAAGGAAAGTATTGCAACAATACAAAAACAGATGTAGATTATATTAGATTGTAAGCAGGGTTGTGACAAAATGCTTCAAGAATATTGTCACAGGCCTAATATTGACATACATACGCATGCATGAGATTTAATCTTACATCATGTACAAGTGACTTAATACAATGTGCAAATACATGTGTCTATTGCATACATATATGTATGCGATTATTTGGGCAGAAACGATTTGCGTAATGCATGTTGCCACAACCCTAATTATAAGTTAGTTTAAATTAAATGCATATTGCCACAACCCTAATTATAAGTTGGTTTAAGCCTCCCTAACTGGTAAAAACTTAAAAAAGCGTATCGACGAGAGGAAAGAAGAAGGTACCATTTAGCATGGAATTAAGAAAACGGGGAATCTATGCAAAAGGGGGCATAGAAACAGTAAATTGAGAAAGAATCACAGAAGAAAGCAGCAGGTGCTGAAAAATAGGACAGCAGTGAACCGAAAAAAGATGGTTCGTAACAAAACAAAAACCTATTCTATTTTAACAAATAGGAAGCTCGGGCCCTCACATATTCCCCCTGGAAGTGCTATGTTAGGGAGGCAACGGGGCGCATTTCGCTTAAGAAACAAACTTTCATCTAATTTTTGCGATAATTTACATAAATTTAATTACTTTCAGAGCTTGAAGCAGCAAACCTTGGTTTGGTATCTGAGGTCCCCTTCGGTGTCCGCTGAGGAAAGAGGAATTTTCTCCATTGCCTTGAAATAATTGGCGGAGTAGAGCAATCTTTACCATTCCCCTAAATATAGCCTGGCGTCTGCCATGTCTATGGAAGTATATCATTGATCCTAGAGGGTTATGACATTCGCGAAAACCAGATAAACATTAAAATACCAGGAGACAATATAGGCAAACCCAGCTCGATAACTACGACATTAAAGTAAATTAACTAGTTCATATTTCATGCACATAAAAATTGAGGGGAGACGGAAACTCAGAACATGTTTTATTAAGAGTTATGTCAGATGTTGAATGGGTCATGGAACCTGGCAAGTTTACCTGGGCTCATATTGCAGGAAAATCTGCAGAAGATCAGCGATACTTGCAGTGCGCTCCGTGATCTGCGCGGAGATTTGGGTTTGGAGGATGACAACGAATGAAAATGCGGAGGAATGTACCAGATGTGGAGTTTGAATTCTAAATATTTGAATAGATATTAGATATGTGAATGGAAGCCTGTCCTCCGAAACAAGAGAGTTTCCAAGAACGAAAAGGCACTTTTAGTACGGAGTTGAGGGAACGCGGAATCTGTGCACAAGGTGTGTCCCCTCACGAGAGCTCCTGTGCATCCTAAAAGTTTGTCAAGATTAGTTTAGTGCATTAGTTTGTTTAACCCTTCCATATCCGCAAAAAAGACGACCCAAAGAGAGGAAGGAGGAAGGCACCATTTAGTATGGAGTTAAAGGAACGCAGAATCTATGCAGAAGAGGCATAGAAACAATAAATTGAGAAAGAAGTTCATGAAACGAGGTCAAAGTTGAAAAAGAAAGTAGTAGGTGCTGAAAAACAGGACAGCAGTGAACCGAAATAAATGGTCCTGCACATAAAAACACTTATTTCAACAGAAGGAAAGCCTACCTAACTCTCAGCTCAGGACCTCACTTAGTCCCCCTGGGAGTCCTAATTCCCATAGATACAATAGTTGTGTCCCCCTGAGGGGGGATTTTGAGACAACAAAAATCTATTTTAATTGGATCATGCCTTTGGCTCGGTTTTGCATTCGATTTGAAGAAGGTTTGCACCCCCATACTCCCTACCCACCCTGGAGGGTTTTATCCCCCTGCCCCTCACACACTGGAGGGTCTTACCCCTCGCCCCCACACACACTGGAGGGTCCTATTCCTCGCCCCCCACACACACTGAAGGGTCCTATTCCTAGCCCCTCACACACACACTAGAGGGTCCTACCCCCCCGCCTCCCACACACATACACACACACACACACTGGAGGGCCCGACCCCCCCCCCCCCTGTCACCCCCACTTACCCTGGAGGGCCCGACCCCCACGAACATCTCGACGAACTCAGAACCGGAGGTGTAAATGAAGGGCACGTCCGCCTCCCTTGCCGTCGCCTTCGCCAGCAGCGTCTTGCCCTTGCCAGGGGGGCCCGTGGGTCGTATTATTGGTATCATCACTAGTGTCTTCACTAGCATCCCTATTGTCATCATAAATATTAAGATCACTATTATCATCATCATTATCATTCCTAAAATTATTATTATTAGTCCACCCCCTTTATCTGAAATAAGAAAAAAGGCGAAATGAAAGAAAGGCTGGACGAAATAAGAAGTTCAATCTCTCGACAGTTGATGAGGGCGAGCTTGTATCACAGATAGCGTATCTGTGATACAAGCTCGCTCATCACACACTGCAGGCTGGCTTTGGACGGACGGACGTGGCTCTTATTATAGTATAGATTACATAGGCCGTTTCACCAGCAAAGACGCTACAGAGACATTTCATTGGTGTATTCTTTGTTACCCAGTTGATCATTTCTATGCACAGGGCGAATATCATTTCTGCTATTTAGAGCCTGGTAGTCAAAAAAGTTTGTGAAACAAGATAAAAGTTTGAAAAAAAAGTAGTAGGTGCTCAAAAACACGAGGGGATACCCTGAGAAAACAACAATAGACTGTAACAAAAAAGAAACCGATTTCATTTCAGCAAAAATAAAGCCTACCTAACTCTCAGTTTGGGACCTCACATCTTCCCTCAGGGAGTGACAATTCTCATAGATAAAGTAATTGTATCTTCGGAAGAAAGTACAAGTGAGGTCTGTTGGAACCTCACATCCTCCCTATGAGGGCGCCAATTCCCATGGATGAAATTGCTTCATCCCCATGAGGGGCTTCAAGAGAGGTTTGATGTTGGGACCTGACATCTTCAAGTGAGGTGTGAGGGAACAGGAGACCTTCACTCCACCCTACACCAGCACACCCAAGAAGTTTACAGCTCACACCCAAGCAAAAGTGATGAACAAGAGACACTGAGACAGGTGGCGGCTAGTTCTCTATACAGCCGGCATTTATTGTACATTTAAAGAAATGAAGATTAAATAATTCTATATTAACATGGAAATAAGGACTGCCCCCAAATACCTGTGAGGATGGCGCCCTTGGGGATCTTGGCCCCCAGGTCGAGGTACTGCTGCGGGTTCTTCAGAAAGTTCACAAACTCCAGGATCTCGATCTTGGCTTCCTCGCAACCTGCCACGTCTCTGGGGAACGGGGAATGTTATGCATCGATGTGCTGTGATACTATCATTGTTGTCTCATCATTGTGCTGTGATGCTGTCATGGTGTTGGCACGGTATGATCATGGCATCATTACCAACTGGGTTTTATATAATAATATCAGGTTGAGGTAACACACAACCCCAAACCTCAGCAAATGCCCCTCATTACACACCTCTTCAACCTCACTAAATACCCTTCATACCCCACCAACCCCAACCTCACCGGAAGGACACGCCGATCTCGTTGGGGTTGACCACCTTGGCGGTGGACTCCATGACCCCGAAGAGCCCCCCGGGCACCCCCCATCATCTGGCTGGACCTCTGCATCATGTACACCAGCAACCCTGCGTGCCATACAAGTACAATGTACAACGGGATACTTCAAGGGATCCTGTACAATATAGGTGTGATAAATATTTTGTCGAGTCCCTCTTTGGGCGTCAGTTGATAGTTATTTTGGCTAGTCCTGTTCGGGCGTCACCCTTTTTATAACGTCTCTGTCTTAGGGATTCCTGAGGGCCGTCAGTTGATCTCAGAGAGGCCATATTTTCTTAGGCTTGTTATTCCATAGGAATCTTCCTGATACTTCAGGGATAAGAGCAACGTCAGTTGCTGACTGATTATTCATTAAGGCGAGGGTTTTCAACAGTTCTTCTGTTTGCAGCAAAAACTTCCAATTTTCTTCAGAATTTCAGGTGGCTGCGGCTATGTAGCAAAATTTCAAGCTTCGGAGTTTTCGAACTGACAAGCATTGAACTAAACAAGCTTTGAGCTAAAGAAGCTTAGATTAGATTATTAGTTGTTTTAAGCCTCCCTATCCTCAACAAATGAGATCCAAAGAGAGGAAGGAAGAAAGCACCATTTAGTATGGAGTTAAGGGAACGTGGAATCTATGCAGAAAAGGCATAGAAACAGTAAGATGAGAAAGAAGTTCATGAAACAAGGTCAAAGTTGAAGAAGAAAGTAGTAGGTGCTGAAAAAACAGGACAGCAGTGAACCGAAAAAAGATGGTCCGTAACAAAACAAAAACCTATGCTATTTTAATAAAAAGAATGCCTACCTAACCTTTAGCTCGGGCCCACACATTATCCCCCCGGGAGCGCCAATTCCCATAGATACATTAATTGTATCCCCCTGAGGGGACTAAAGAAGCTTAACGAAAATTTGAAGTTCGTGACGGAAGTATGTTTTGCAAGTATCTGTGATACGCGAGCTCAGTTATTTGAGGGGAGAATTATTTTCCCTACGTAGAAAAGAGGCACCAGTCAACCCATCCTGGCGATGGTCTATCAAGGGAAAATGTACATGGTTGTTTCAAATAATATCATAGAGAGCCTGTACATACAATAGAGACCATACATGAAGGGCCATGTCAAATGCCACCATGTAGACCCTGTACAATGGAGGCCCAATATACCGGGAGTATATTGAGCTGCTGCTACAGAGCAGCAAAATACCACACAACAACACACATGCCTTCAAAATAAAACACAACCCACTCGAGCACACAACCAAGCCACAGCCCACCTATGATGAGAAGGGTGGGTAGGACGCCCACCCAGCTACACAAAAACAGAGAATAACACACATGCTCACAAAACACACATCCACCAGAGCACACCACACATCCACCAGAGCACACCACACAACATGACCCACCTATGATGAGGAGGGTGGGCAGGAAGCCCACCACAATGGGGGGTTCGAACTCGTTCTTGTAGACGACAGCAACCATGTCCTGCGGCTCTATGCCCAGCTCCGCCTGCGCCCCCTCCAGGTTGCGCTCGAAGCTGTCCACGCTGCCCCCACTGAACCACAGCGTTGCCTACGGGGCACTTGTGGTTATGGTGGCAGTTGTGGCATGGCCTTAACTGAACCACAGCGTTGCCTGTGGCATGGTGCAATGCTATGGCATCAATGATGCCTCAATTGGAGCCATGTCATCCATTGGACTCAGCTTATTGCGACTTGGCTCTAACAAACCAAACAACAAGATGGGTAAGGTGAGGTTGTAAGTAAGTTCCAGTCTGCCAGAGCCAACCAAGAGGTGAGGCGTCAGTTCAGCTCACTGGGGCTGGCAGTGACCTCTCACACAGCACCTCAGGGCTGAGCTCGCCCCAGAAATGGCTATCACAAAGTCAGCTCAGGTAAACACAACTTAGTTGTGTGGCCGAATACGGAAATAAATATGGAGAACTGGTGCACAAGACACCAGACCTACCGCTGGTGAAACTAGGCGCCTGCAACACCTGAGACTAGGTGCCTGCAGCACCTGAGACTAGGCGCCTGCCACATCCGAGACTAGGCGCCTGCCACATCCGAGACTAGGCGCCTGCCACATCCGAGACTAGGCGCCTGCCACATCCGAGACTAGGCACCTGCCACATCCGAGACTAGGCACCTGCCACACCCGAGACTAGGCACCTACCACACCCGAGACTAGGCACCTACCACACCCGAGACTAGGCACCTACCACACCCGAGACTAGGCACCTACCACACCCGAGACTAGGCACCTACCACACCCGAGACTAGGCACCTACCACACCCGAGACTAGGCACCTACCACACCCGAGACTAGGCACCTACCACACCCGAGACTAGGCACCTACCACACCCGAGACTAGGCACCTACCACACCCGAGACTAGGCACCTACCACACCCGAGACTAGGCACCTACCACACCCGAGACTAGGCACCTACCACACCCGAGACTAGGCACCTACCACACCCGAGACTAGGCACCTACCACACCCGAGACTAGGCACCTACCACACCCGAGACTAGGCACCTACCACACCCGAGACTAGGCACCTACCACACCCGAGACTAGGCACCTACCACACCCGAGACTAGGCACCTACCACACCCGAGACTAGGCACCTACCACACCCGAGACTAGGCACCTACCACACCCGAGACTAGGCACCTACCACACCCGAGACTAGGCACCTACCACACCCGAGACTAGGCACCTACCACACCCGAGACTAGGCACCTACCACACCCGAGACTAGGCACCTACCACACCCGAGACTAGGCACCTACCACACCCGAGACTAGGCACCTACCACACCCGAGACTAGGCACCTACCACACCCGAGACTAGGCACCTACCACACCCGAGACTAGGCACCTACCACACCCGAGACCAGGCACCTACCACACCCGAGACCAGGCACCTACCGCACCCGAGACCAGGCCTACCACACCCGAGACCAGGCCTACCGCACCCGAGACCAGGCCTACCGCACCCGAGACCAGGCCTACCGCACCCGAGACCAGGCCTACCGCACCCGAGACCAGGCCTACCGCACCCGAGACCAGGCCTACCGCACCCGAGACCAGGCCTACCGCACCCGAGACCAGGCCTACCGCACCCGAGACCAGGCCTACCGCACCCGAGACCAGGCCTACCACACCCGAGACTAGGCCTACCACACCTGAGACCAGGCCTACCACACCTGAGACCAGGCCTTATAACTCAGTTATTCGGATGAGGATGCAACTATTTATTCAAAAAGAAAAGCAGTCTGGACAAAGAATTGGCCTTTTCTACATAAAAAGTCTCTTTCAGATCAAAAAACAACTACTATGGATCAAACAAAGCCACATGGCACAAAAACACTTCATTTTGCATGATAAAAAGCTATTTGAACAAAAACACAGCTGTCTATGCATAAAAATCAGTCATCTGGATAAAGACACAGCTGTCTCAACACAATAATCAGCCATCTGGGTGAGGAAGAACTAGTGATGCGAAAAAAAGATTTTATTTGATGGCGGTTTTTTTTGCAAAAAAAACATGTTTTTTATGCGTTTTTTATGCGTTTTTTTGTTTTTTTTTGTTTTTTTTCACACATCTAAATTTTGTTGGGTATATGTCTATTTTTTTTTGGACACCTAAAATATATTAATATCCATGTATTTTAGTAATTTTTTTGTTATAAAAACATCAAAAAGAAACCATACAGTAAAATTGGCGGCGGATAACCCACAATTACCTAGAGGCGTCTAAGAGGAACAGCAGGAGCCACAAAACTTATATTGATGGAGTCAAAATTCAGAGCTTTCTACCTCGACTATGTCTGATTTTATATATATGTGACCAAAAAAATCAGACATAGCAGAGATAATAAGCTCTGAATTTTGATTCCATCAATATAAGTTCTGTGGTAAGTTATGTTGCTCCTGCTGTTCCTCTTAGACTTCAAGGTAATTGTGGGTTATCTGCCACCACTTTTACTGTATGGTTCCTATTTTATGTTTTCATTCCAAAAAAATGACTCAAAAACGTGGATATTAATATATTTTAGATGACCAAAACACATGCTGTTTTTTCTAAACATGTTTTTTTTTCAAAAAATTCTGACACGTGAAATTATGATTTTTTTTGTAAAAAAACAGCATGGTTATATCCGGTACCAGAAAATATATTAATAATAATATATTTTCTGGTACCAAATATAACCATGCCGTTTTTTTACAAAAAAATCATTTACTAGAAAACACAATATATTTTATATGACCTAAAAACCCCATGCAGTTTTAAACATGTTAACTGCGATGGGTTAAACTTCAGTTCAATATTCAATTCAAATTTAAGGAGATCATCCGGGTTTGAGACCTTTTTTTTGTCCGATTCGTTTGAAAATTGGCCAGTATATATATGTATTTTGTGAAAGTAAACTTTTTTTACTCATGTCATTTTTTCGATTTAGGCCTTAGTTTTTTCTTTTTGACAAAAAATGTGTTTTTGGTATATTTTTCAGATTGGAACTCCTTCAGTTTTAATGCTAGAACAAAAACAAAGACAGTTTTAGAACCCTTGGAACATTTCTAACAAACGCACATTCAGCTTTTTTTCATATTCAAATTTTTTCTATTTTTCAAAATTTTTGGAAAGTTTAAAAATCAGTAACAATTTTTTGGGTTTAGAGCTATATATTTCTTCAAATAATTCAAATTTGAAAAAAAGCCGAACCTACGTTTGTTATAAATATTTCAAGGATTCCAAAACTGTCTTTGGATTTGTTCTAGCATCAAAACTCAAGAACTAGTCACAGGATGAATGTTGCAAATTAGAAGTGTTGTTGGGTATAAGCAAAAAAAATTATGTGTTGAAGTGTAATATAATGAACAATTGATGTAATTGAATGCAGTTTTAATTTTTATTTCGATACTTTCCATACATAACTTCATATTCAAACTGAATTGTGATTCAAAAAAAAAATTATCCAAATTTTTTCTTTATAAAAAAATTCTTTTGTTTTTAGTCTGATTCATATGAAATTTGACTATGACATGATGTAACCTTTGAAAAGAAACACAATTGATTCCATTCATCTTTTTGATTCAGGCCTTAGATTTTGCAAAAATTTGACCTATTGGTTTTTAGGTATTGATATTTCACTAATATTGATATTTCAAAATGGGACTCCTTCAGTTTAGATGCTAGAACAAAAACAAATGCAGTTTTAGAACCCTTGGAACATTTCTAACACACTCACATTCGGCTTTTTTTCCATTTCTCCCATTTGTTCTCTTTTTATATGGAGTCAAAATCGGGAAAATTGAAAGATTTTGGTCCCTTCACCACTCCCCGTCCTCCCTGGGAGGGTGGGAATTATTGTCATAGCGCCATAAAATTTTAGGAACGAATAGTACACCAACTAAGGGTCCTTCTACAACAAAAACAAGCAAAATGACCATGACATCGCAAGGGCCCCGAATGACCTCCTTAAAGTCAATTGTGTTAATCAACTTTGAAAATGGCAAACATTAAGTGGATCTTGCCTATATTAAGCTTTTATTAAGTATTAATAAACAATAAGTTAGTGACTGCAGGTGGGTCAACAGCACTATGAAAACCCTAAGTGACCACCGGTGGGTCCCTTTGCAGGGAAGGTGCTAAAAAAACATTTTTTACTAAAAATCATGACTGAAAAAACATGAATAAGATATTTATTAGACCAAAAAAAATGTTTTTTTTTACTACAATATCATGACTAAAAAAACATGAATATCTTATGAGACCTAAATAAACCCATGCTGTTTTCCTAAAAAATGTGTTTTTTTTTACTAACAATGATGTGTAAGAAAACCTGGATATGAATATATTTTATGCGACCAAGAAAACCATGCTGTTTTATTTCACGTGTTTTCCATAAAAATCGTGTCTTAAAATCATGGACTTTTAAATTGTCACCAAAAAATTTATTGTTTCTTTTATTGAAAAGTTATTTATTATTCATTTTTTGGTCAGGACTTCATTGTAAAAAAACATGAATATTAATTTATTTTATGTGACCAAATATCATGCTTTTTGAAAAAAAGTTTTTTTTACAAAAATTCATGACTAATAAAAACATGAGTATTATTAAATTTTATCTGACCAAAAAAACCATGACATTTTTAAAAACCATGGTTTTTTCACAAAAAGTCATTCATATCCATGTTTTTTTAGGTGATGATTTTATTTGGTAAAGAAACATGATTTAAAAACTAGCATGTTATTTTGGCATATAGAACATATTAATATCCATGTTTTTTTAGTCATGATTTTTCTGTAAAAAAATATGTTAAAAAAAACAGCGTCGTTGCTTATGGTCAAATGAAGATTAATATTCGTGTTTTTTAGTCTTGACTTATTTGTAACAAAAACATATTCAAAAAACAACATGGATTTTTTGGTCACATAAAATACATTAATATCCATTAGAAACGTACTAGGTCTTAGAACAAAATATCTACAAAGAATCTATTCACTCTATGAAACCTTTCGGAGACTAGCTCCATCCTCAGTAAGTCATTCAGCAAAATGTTTTTTTTAAAGGAACAGTGAAAATTCATTGTCCATTTTACCACATTTTACTGAATGACTTACTGAGGATGGAGCTGGACTCCGAAAGGTTTTGTGGAGTGAATAGATTCTTGGTAGATATTTTATTCTAAGATCTACTACAGTTCTAATAAATATGATTTCAATATTAACAGCATTCTTTGTTTATAAGTTTGTCTGCTTAAAGAAAATAACTTTCCTGATATTTACATCCGTGATTTTTGGTCGTGATTTTTTTGTTTTTTAAAAAAAAAATTTTTGGTCCCATATAATATAATAATAGTCATGTTTTTTTAGTCATGATTTTTCTGTTAAAAAACAATGTTTAAAAAAAAAAGTATTGGATTTTTTAGACCACATAAAATATATTAAAATCCATGTTTTTTAGTCATAATTTTTGTATAAATAACATGCTTGAAAAAAAACAATGATTTTTTAGTCACATCTCTATCAATGACCATAAGTAAAGATATGTTATTATAACACACCATTTCGGGAGTTGAAGGTCATTCACATGTATTGTAAAATAAATGAAATATCAAAACATGGAACCGAAGAAAATAAAAAATCTCATAAAACCATAGAAAACCATCAATTAAGAAGTATGCTGTTTTATTTTGTAATCTGACATGGAAACAAATAATGTAAAGTGGTTCTTTTCCTTGCTGAGTTATTTACAGACAAAATATTAAAAAAAAAAAGATCCACATTTTTTGGGGCCATGGTTTTTTTTGTAAAAAAACGTGTTTTTTTCTAAAAAAAACGGCACGGTTTTTTAGTCTCATCTCTAGGAAGAACTATCTTAGCATTAAAAAACTCTCCCTTGAAACAGAAAAAAAAATCTTGGCATATTAAGCAGCCCTTGGAAACAGAAAAAAACTATGTTGGCATGTAAAGCAGCCCTTGGAAACAGAAAAAAACTACCTTGGCATATAAAGCAATCCTTGGAAACAGAAAAACCTACCTTGGCATATAAAGCAGCCCTTGGAAACAGAAAAAAACTATCTTGCCATATTAAGCAGCCCTTGGAAACAGAAAAAACTACCTTGGCCTAAAAAGCAACCCTTGGAAACAGAAAAAACTATCTTGTCATGTAAAGCAGCCCTTGGAAACAGAAAAAAATCTACCTTGGCATGTAAAGCATCCCTTGGAAACATAAAAAAACTACCTTAGCATATAAAGCAGCCCTTGGAAACAGAAAAAAACTACCTTGGCATATAAAGCAATCCTTGGAAACAGAAAAAACTACCTTGGCATATAAAGCAACCCTTGGAAACAGAAAAAACTACCTTGGCATATAAAGCAACCCATGGAAACAGAAAAAACTATCTTGTCATGTAAAGCAGCCCTTGAAACAGAAAAAAAATACTTTAGCATATAAAGCAGCCCTTGGAAACAGAAAAAAACTACCTTGGCATATAAAGCAACCCTTGGAAACAGAAAAAACTATGTTGGCATGTAAAGCAACCCTTGGAAACAGAAAAAACTATCTTGTCATGCAAAGCAACCCTTGGAAACAGAAAAAAACTACCTTGGCATATAAAGCAGCCCTTGGAAACAGAAAAAACTATGTTGGCATGTGAAGCAACCCTTGGAAACAGAAAAAACTAACTTGTCATGTAAAGCAACCCTTGGAAACATAAAAAACTATGTTGGCATGTAAAGCAACCCTTCGAAACAGAAAAAACTACCTTGGCATATAATGCAGCCCTTGGAAACACAAAAAACTATCTTGTCATGTAAAGCAACCCTTGGAAACAGATAAAAACTACCTTGGCATATAAAGCAACCCTTGGAAACAAAAAAAACTATCTTGTTATGTAAAGCAACCCTTGGAAACAGAAAAAAATTACCTTGGCATGTAAAGCAACCCTTGGAAACAGAAAAAACTATCTTAGGTGTACACAAAGCAGCCCTTGGAAACAAGACTCACTTCTTGGTGAACTCTTTCCAGGTGATCTCCTTGTAGGCGAGGTGGTAGTTCATGGCGATGCCAAAGAGAGACGCGAGCAGCACCCCGGCCGCTCCCACCCACTTCTCGGTCTCACCCCCACCGCCTCCCCCACCGACGGGTGACCACTTCTTTGTGTCTTTGCTGCAACACGGGCATGATTCATTGATTGATTTGGTTACAAATTAGTTTTAGCCTCCCTTTACCACAAAAAACATGTTCCACGAGAGGAAGGATGATAACACCATTTAGTAAGGAGTTGAGGGAACGCAGAATCTATGCACAAGGTGCATAGAAACGGTAAGATAAGAAGGAGGATTATGAAACAAGATTAGATTAGATTATAAGTTAGTTTAAGCCTCCCTAACCGCTACAAAAATAGAGCCTATCAAAGAGAGGAAGGAGGAAGGCACCATTTAGTAAGGAGATGAGAAAATGAGGAATCTATGCTGAAGGGGCATAGAAACAGTAAGATGAGAAAGAAGTTCATGAAATAAGATAAAAGTTGAAGAAGATAGTGAGAGGTGCTGAAAAACAGGACAGTAGTGAACCGAAAAAAGGTGGTCCTTAACATAAAAAAAAACTTTTTTCAACAAAAAGAAAGCCTACCTAACTCTCAGCTTGGGCCCTGACATTTTTCCTCTGGGAGCGCCAATTCCCATAGATACAATAGTTGTATCCCCCTTAGGGGTGATGAAACAAGATATAAGTTTATAAGTAGAAGAAGAAAGTAGTAGGTGCTGAAAAGCAGGCGAGCAGTGAAATGAAAAAAAAATGGTCCTTAACAAAACAAAATTATTTCAACAAAAAGAAGGCCTACATGACTTTCAGCATTCCTATAGATACAATAGTTGTATCCCTTGAGGGGACATGTGTGTGGAAGAGGTAATCCCGTCCAGCGTTAGGAGCTTTATGAGCAAAGGGTGTACATCTAAGTGCAGTGTTGCGCTCACATGATCATTTAGTGGCTGTGCCTATTATTTAGATAGTGCATCCACCACCTAGGGACTGTGCCCATCATTCAGGAAATACATCCACTACCTAGGCCCCACGCCTCTTATCTAGAGGCTGTGTATATCATATTAGGAGTGTGCCTCCAATCTAAATTTTTTTCAAGGCTGTTCCTGTTACCCTGAGGCAGTGCTCAATGCCTGAGGTGCCTCTAGGAATTAATGCCTAGGGGCCCTCTGCACATTAATAGTTATCATTTCAAAAGGTCTCAATATCTAGGTGTAAATGAAGAAATTCTAAAGCTTTTTTTACTTCATGGCACATTTCACAATGATTAGATTAGATATTAGTTTTAGCCTCCCTACCCAGCAACAAATGCGATCCAAAGAGAGGAAGGAGGAAGGCACCATTTAGTATGGAGTTAAGGAAACGCGGAATCTAAGCAGAAAGGCATAGAAACAGTAAGTTGGGAAGGAAGATTATGAAACAAGTTCAAAGTTGAAGAAGACAGTAGTAGGTGCTGAAAAACAGGACAGCAGTGAACCAAAAAAAGGTGGTCCTTAACATAACAAAAACATTTTATTTCAACAAAAAGAAGGCTTGCCTAACTCTCAGCTCGGGCCCTCACATTGTCCCACTGGGAGCGCTAGTTCCCATAGATACAATAGTTGTATCCCCCTGAGGGGGGATTTCACAATGAACAAAACGTCCAACTCTTAACTGTATAAATAACTGAACAAGTTACCTATGGTTTACCCAATTGTAGGTCAACAGATGGCATGGTTCTTGGTAATAGTAAACAGGTATTTTTTCTAGCAAAATATAAAATTCCTTCCAAAAATAGACTAATGTGGAAACAAACTCTCAAATGTACTTGATTCTTTCTGCAACAAAGCCTCTTGTCAAGGTGAGCTAACACAAATTTCTGTACAAATGAAGGTCAATATGTTGTGATATTTTCTTCAGTTATAATCTTCAAGAATTTGATCACTGATTTAGGAAGTCATATCCAATACTTGTAAAAGTTCACAGATCCTAAATTTGAACAAGGAGATATAGCGACCTGAAATCAAATCTCTTATTTTGTATGTTGCAGGTTCAATGACAGTACATACCCATAAAATCACTTCATTAGGAAATGACAAGCGTTACTCAGGGGTAAAGCTTGCTCCTATAAATGAGGCCCCACACCTGGACGCAATGGCAGGAGACAATTCAACTTGGCCAACTTTTCCCTTCAAATTCGACTTTGAACTTTGAGCGCAACGTGCACCACCGGTGGCCACGGAGGGGATTTTTACAGGGCTGCTGACCGACCAGCAGTCACAAACTCAATTTCCGTAAATACTTAACACTAAATGAAGGCATGTGATCCATTTCTTGTTTGCTATTTTCCAAATTTTTTACTACAATTCACTTTGTATTTGAGTTTAATGTTGAACTTCAGCTTAATAAATAGCAGTCAAAAGTGTTAAATGATACTTTATATAATCAAACTGGGTTAAAATGTGCATATATAATTGTTATTAAATTGAATTAAATGAAATTAATAAGTTACTGGAAGTTGTTAAAAAATTTTTCTCATCAGAAAAATAAACTTGTAAAAAATGAAAAATTGAGGAAGCTAAATTAAAATCTGAAATAGAAAAACTCGCTTGTAAGTGGTAACAAAATTGAGCAAGCCAAACTAAGAACCAAAACTAGAAAAAACAGAATTGTAAATAGTTGAACATTGAGTAAGCCAACTGAATACAGTAACTAGAATAACCAACTTGCGAAAGAAGTTGAAATCCAAAGGCTTCTCAGGAGGGGACTTTTTCTGAGCCGAGGAAGTAGACTTGGGAAGCGCGGATGAGGTGCTGTTCTCCCCCGGCCTCTTTTGCCTGCAATGTTAACTCCTCAGATGATAGTCACACTGAACACATTTCAATGGACAAATGATTTCTGAGCATTCATTAAATGATAAGCATCTCAACAAGGGTTACATTTATTGTCTCCCAGCTGAATAAGACTAGATTAGATGTTAGTTTAAGCCTCTCTAACCACAACAAAGTCATTCTCAAGAGAGGAAGAAGGAAAGCACAATTTGGTGTGGACATAGTTTATGGAGGAATGGAGAATCTGTGCATAGAAACAGTAAATTGAGAAAGGAGTTCATAAAACAAGATAAAAGTCAAAGATGAAAGTAGCAGGTGCTGAAAAACAGGACAGGTGTGAACTTGAAAAAGATTGTCCAAGACGAAACATTTTATTTCAACAAAAAAATGCATAGCTAGGTCTCAGCTCAGGACCTCACATATTCCCCCTGCCTGACTGAATAAGATGAAAGTTATGCTTTTGCTATTTAATTAAATGTAACCACAGAGCATTTCAGTAGAAGTATTATATCTTGCAGCAGCCCCAGTGAAGAGATTTCTAAGAAACAGGATTCCATTACATGACCAACAAAAAAATCATTTCAACATCAGTAAATTGAAAGACAGGTTATTACAAAATTTGCAGTTAAAACATTTGGATGCAGGTATGAGTATACTATACTAAGCAAACCAGAGGCATCCGTACACAAATATAATTTCCTATCACTGTCAGAACCAAAGCATTTACAAAAATGAAAGTTGCATTGCCAATTTTATCCTATTAATGCATGAATCAAAAAATTTGAATGTAAAGAAATTTATAGCTATTTGCTAAGCAATTGATGTAGCTTAGCTCACTTTGGCTTGAGACAAAAATTTTGAAGTTCTGTCCAGTTTTTCAAAGCCATGCTTGTCTGAAACAAAAGTGAGCTAAATCAATTGCTTAGCAAATAATGCTAAATTTCTTATCGTCCAATTTTTTAGACGCTATGCAATGATGGGGTAATGAAGACCTTCCAACACTAGTAGAACTGTATACTCTATGTCAACTGAAAAGCCTTTTGGCAGAAGGGGCTGACCATTCCATTTAGAATGGCATCCAAATCTATGCTTCCCACACATCAGGTGAAGTATTGCTCTACTCAATGAGTGTCACAGAGTGCGTAATTTGTGTAAAGAACACAGCTGCTCAAATCTAAGACTGGGAATGAAAATACAAGTTATCCATTAATAATTATCACCATATCAAAAGGTCTCCCATATTAGAAGCATTTTGCACTGTTCCTACACAATGAAATGACAAATATTTCATCCATTTTAATACCTTACGAAAAAGTTATCTGGAAGCTTCCTGACTTGAAGTAAAAAGAAGAGAACTAAAAATACCGCATAAAACATTTACTCAAACTCAAAATTGCAAGTAAATCAATATAACTGAACATTTCAAGCATTCCCTCATCTTCAGCAAAAACAAATTTACTTGAAAAACCATAAAATGAATTAGAAAGATGATAAATTGAAAAGCCAAACAAACAAATAATTAACCATAAAAAAACTGTTAACAATTGACAACAGAAAAGAACTCGGTTGGTCATTTAAAATTAGCTTATTTCTTAAAATGCGTAGAAACTCTAAAATCCTTCAATGGAGGCAAATATAGATCTAGCGAGAATTTTAAAATTACTGATGTCAAACGGGCTATTAGAACGATCTGAATTTTTTTCAGGTAAAATTACTGATGTCAAAAGGGCTATTAGAATGATCTGAATTTTTTCAGGTAAAATTACTGATGTCAAACGGGCTATTAGAAGGATCTGAATTTTTTAAGGTAAAATTACTGATGTCAAATGGGCTATTAAAATGATCTGAATTTTTTCAGGTAAAATTGCTGATGTCAAATGGGCTATTAAAATGATCTGAATTTTTTCACGTAAAATTACTGATGTCAAACGGGCTATTAGAATGATCTGAATTTTTTCAGGTAAAATTACTGATGTCAAAGGGGCTATTAGAATGATCTGAATTTTTTCAGGTAAAATTACTGATGTCAAACGGGCTATTACAATGATCTGAATTTTTTCAGGTAAAATTACTGATGTCAAACGGGCTATTAGAATGATCTGAATTTTTTTCAGGTAAAATTACTGATGTCAAAACAGCTATTAGAATGATCTGAATTTTTTCAGGTAAAATTACAGATGTCAAACGGGCTATTAGAATGATCTGAATTTTTTCAGGTAAAATTACTGATGTCAAACGGGCTATTACAATGATCTGAATTTTTTCAGGTAAAATTACTGATGCCGAACGGGCTATTAGAATGATCTGAATTTTTTCAGGTAAAATTACTGATGTCAAACGGGCTATTACAGTGATCTGAATTTTTTCAGGTAAAATTACTGATGTCAAACGGGCTATTACAATGGTCTGAATTTTTTCAGGTAAAATTACTGATGCCAAACGGGCTATTACAATGATCTCAATTTTTTCAGGTAAAATTAGTGATGTCAAACGGGCTATTAGAATGATCTGAATTTTTTCAGGTAAAATTACTGATGCCAAACGGGTTATTACAATGATCTGAATTTTTTCAGGTAAAATTACTGATGTCAAACGGGCTATTACAATGATCTGAATTTTTTCAGGTAAAATTACTGATGCCAAACGGGTTATTACAATGATCTGAATTTTTTCAGGTAAAATTACTGATGCCAAACGGGCTATTACAATGATCTGAATTTTTTAGGTAAAATTACTGATGCCAAACGGGCTATTACAATGATCTAAAATTTTTCAGGTAAAATTATTTTTGATGAAGATGAGGGAATGCTCGAAACGTTCAGTTTTATTGTTTTACTTGCAATTTTTAACTAGAGTAAATGTTTTATATGATATTTTTAGTTCTCTTCTTTTTACTATCAATACCTTTTTGTAATTCTGTGAAGAAAATAAAAAACCCAAGACTTCCTTATGCCAAAATTCAAGAAAATGTGACTATGAGACTAATAGATTAAAATTGACCTAAGACCTAAGACCTATGACCTAAGACCTAAGACCTAAGACATAAGACCTCAGATCAAAGACCTAAGACCTAAGACCTAAGACCTAAGACCTATGACCTAAGACGTAGGACTTAAGACTTAAGACATAAGACCTAAGACCTAAGACCTAAGACCTAAGACCTAAGACCTATGACCTAAGACCTATTACATAAGACCTTGGACCTAAGACCTAAGACCTAAGACCTAGGACCTAAGACCTAAGGCCTAAGACCTAAAACCTAAGACCTAAGACCTAAGACCTAAGACCTACGACCTAAGACTTAAGAACTAAGACCTAAGACCTAAGACCTAAGATCTAAGACCTAAGACCTAAGACCTAAGACCTACGACCTAAGACCTAAGACCTAGGACCTAAGACCTAAGACTTAAGACCTGAGACCTAAAACCTAAGGTCTAGGACCTAGGACCTAAACCTAAGACCTAAGACCTAAGACCTAAGACCTAAGACCTAGGACCTAAGACCTGAGACCTAGGACCTAAGACCTAAGACCTAAGACCTAAGACCTAAGACCTTAGACCTAAAACTTAAGACCTAAGACTAAAGACCTAAGACCTAAGACCTAAGACCTAGGATCTAAGACCTAAGATCTAAGACCTGAGACCTAAGACCTAAGACCTAAGACCAAGACTTAAGACCTAAGACTTAAGACCTAGGACCTAAGACCAAAGACCTAAGATCTAAGACCTATGAGCTAAGACCTAAGACCTACGACCTAAGACCTACGACCTAAGACTTAAGACCTGAGACTTAAGACCCAAGACGTACGACCTAAGACCTAAGATCTAAGACCTAATATCTAAGACCTAAGACCTAAGACCTAAGACCAAGACTTAAGACCTAAGACTTAAGACCTAGGACATAAGACCTAAGACCTAGGATCTAAGACCTAAGACCTAAGACCTAAGACCTTTGACCTAAGACCTTAGACCTAAGACCTAAGACCTAAGACCTAAGACCTAAGACCTAAGACCTAAGACCTAAGACCTAAGACTTAAGACCTAAGACATAAGACCTAAGACCTAAGACCTAAGACTTGAGACCTAAGACCTAAGACCTAAGACCTAAGATCTAAGACCTGAGATCTAAGACCTGAGATCTAAGACCTAAGATCTAAGACCTAAGACCTAAAACCTAAGACCTAAGACCTAAGACCTAAGACCTACGACTTAAGACCTAAGACTTAAGACCTAAGACCTAAGACCTAAGACCTAAGACCTAAGACCTAAGACCTAAGACGTAAGACCTAAGACATAAGACCTAAGACTTAAGACCTAGGACCTAAGACCTAAGGCCTAAGACCCAAGACCTAAGACCTAGAACCTACAGCCTAGAACCTAGAACCTAGAACCCAGAACCTAGAACCTTAAACCTAAGACCTAAGACCTAAGACCTATGACATTAGACCTTAGACCTAAGACCTAAGACCTAGGACCTAGGACCTAAGACCTAAGGCCTAAGACCTAAGACCTAAGACCTAAGACCTAAGACCTAAGACCTAAGACCTAGGACCTAAGACCTAATACCTAAGACTTGAGACCTAAGACCTAAGACCTAAGATCTAAGACCTAAGATCTAAGACCTAAGATCTAAGACCTAAAACCTAAGACCTGAGACCTAAGACCTAAGACCTACGACTTAAGACCTAAGACTTAAGACCTAAGACCCAAGACCTAAGACCTAAGACCTAAGACCTAAGACGTAAGACCTAAGACATAAGACCTAAGACTTAAGACCTAAGACCTAAGACCTAAGACCTAAGACCTAAGACCTAAGACCTAAGACTTAAGACCTAAGACTTAAGACCTAAGACGTAAGACCTAAGACCTAAGACCTAAGACCTAAGACCTAAGACCTAAGACATAAGACCTAAGACCCAAGACCTAAGACCTAAGATCTAAGACCTAAGATCTAAGACCTAAGACCTAACACCTAAGACTTAAGACCTAAAACCTAAGGTCTAGGATCTAGGACCTAAACCTAAGACCTAAGACCTAAGACCTTAGACCTTCGACCCAAGACCTTAGACCTAAGACCTAAGACCTAAGACCTAAGACCCAAGACCTAGGACCTAAGACCTAAGACCTAAGACCTAAGACCTAAGACCTAAGACCTAAGACCTAAGACCTAAGACCTACGACCTAAGACCTAAAACCTAGGACCTAAGACCAAAGACCTAAGACCTAAGACCTTAGACCTAAGACCTAAGACCTAAGACCTAAGACCTAAGACCTAAGACCTAAGACCTAAGACCTAAGACCTAGGACCTAAGACCTAAGACCTAAGATCTAGGACATAAGACCTAAGACCTAACACCTAAGACCTAAGACTTAAGACCTAAGACTTAGGACCTAAGACCTATGACCTAAGACCTAGGATCTAAGACCTAAGATCTAAGACCTAAGATCTAAGACCTAAGACCTAAGACCTAAGACCAAGACTTACGACCTAAGACTTAAGACCTAGGACCTAAGACCCAAGACCTAAGATCTAAGACCTATGATCTAAGACCTAAGACCTACGACCTAAGACCTACGACCTAAGACTTAAGACCTGAGACTTAAGACCCAAGACGTAAGACCTAAGATCCAAGATCTAAGACCTAATATCTAAGACCTAAGACCTAAGACCTAAGACCAAGACTTAAGACCTAAGAATTAGGACCTAGGACCTAAGACCTAAGACCTAAGATCTAAGACCTATGGTCTAAGACCTAACATCTACGACCTAAGACCTAAGACCTAAGACGTAAGACCTAAGATCTAAGACCTAGGACCTAAGACCTAAGACCTAAGACCTAAGACCTAGGACCTAAGACCTAATACCTAAGACTTGAGACCTAAGACCTAAGACCTAAGACCTAAGATCTAAGACCTGAGATCTAAGACCTGAGATCTAAGACCTAAGATCTAAGACCTAAGACCTACAACCTAAGACTTAAGACCTAAGACCTAAGACCTAAGACCTAAGACCTAAGACCTAAGACGTAAGACCTAAGACATAAGACCTAAGACTTAAGACCTAGGACCTAAGACCTAAGGCCTAAGACCCAAGACCTAAGACCTAGAACCTACAGCCTAGAACCTAGAACCTAGAACCCAGAACCTAGAACCTTAAACCTAAGACCTAAGACCTAAGACCTATGACATTAGACCTTAGACCTAAGACCTAAGACCTAGGACCTAGGACCTAAGACCTAATGCCTGAGACCTAAGACCTAAGACCTATGACCTAAGACCTAAGACCTAAAACCTAAGAACTAAGACATAAGACCTAAGACCTAAGACCTAAGACCTAAGACCTAAGACCTAAGACCTAAGACCTAAGACCTAAGACCTAAGACCTAAGACTTAAGACCTAAGACCTAAGACCTATGACCTAGAACCTACAGCCTAGAACCTAGAACCTAGAACCTAGAACCTAGAACCTAGAACCTAAGACCTAAGACCTAAGACCTAGGACCTAAGACCTAAGACCTAAGACCTAAGACCTAAGACCTAAGCCATAAGACTTAAGACCTAAGACCTAAGACCTAAGACCCAAGACCTAAGACCTAAGACCTAAGACTTATGACCTAAGGCCTAAGACCTAATTTCTAAGACATAAGACCTAAGACCTAAGACCTAAGACTTAAGACCTAAGACCTTAGACCTAAGACCTAAGACCTAAGATCTAAGACCTAAGATCTAAGACCTAAGACCTAAGACCTAAGACCTAAGACCTAAGACCTAAGACCTAAGACCTACGACTTAAGACCTAAGACTTAAGACCTAAGACCTAAGACCTAAGACCTAAGACGTAAGACCTAAGACATAAGACCTAAGACTTCAGACCTAAGACCTAAGACCTAAGACCTAAGACCTAAGACCTAAGACCTAAGACTTAAGACCTAAGACTTAAGACCTAAGACGTAAGACCTAAGACCTAAGACCTAAGACCTAAGACATAAGACCTAAGACCCAAGACCTAAGACCTAAGATCTAAGACCAAAGATCCAAGACCTAAGACCTAAGACCTAAGACTTAAGACCTAAAACCTAAGGTCTAGGATCTAGGACCTAAACCTAAGACCTAAGACCTAAGACCTTAGACCTTCGACCCAAGACCTTAGACCTAAGACCTAAGACCTAAGACCTAAGACCTAGGACCTAAGACCTAAGACCTAAGACCTAAGACCTAAGACCTAAGACCTACGACCTAAGACCTAAGACCTAAGACCTAAGACCTAAAACCTAGGACCTAAGACCAAAGACCTAAGACCTAAGACCTTAGACCTAAGACCTAAGACCTAAGACCTAAGACCTAAGACCTAAGACCTATGACCTAAGACCTAAGGCCTAAGACCTACGACCTAAGACCTAAGACCTAAGACTTAAGACCTAAGACTTAAGACCTAAGACCTAAGACCTAAGACCTAAGACCTAAGACCTAAGACCTAGGACCTTAGACCTAATACCTAAGACTTGAGACCTAAGACCTAAGACCAAAGATCTAAGACCTGAGATCTAAGACCAAAGACCTAAGACCTAAGACCTTAGACCTTCGACCTAAGACCTACGACCTAAGACCTACGACCTAAGACTTAAGACCTGAGACTTTAGACCCAAGACATAAGACCTAAGACCTAAGATCTAAGACCTAATATCTAAGACCTAAGACCTAAGACCTAAGACCTAAGACCTATGACCTAAGACCTAAGACCTAAGACCTAAGACCTAAGACCTAAGACCTTGAACCTACAGCCTAGAACCTAGAACCTAGAACCTAGAACCTAGAACCTAAGACCTTAGACCTAAGACCTAAGACCTAAGACCTAAGACCTAAGACCTAAGACCTAAGACTTAAAACCTAAGATTTAAGAACTAAGATCTAAGACCTAAGACCTAAGAACTAAGACCTAAGACCAAAGACCTAAGACCTACCACCTAAGACCTAAGACCTAAGACCAGGGACCTAAGACCTAAGACCTAAGACCTAAGACCTAAGACCTAAGACCTAAGACCTAAAACCTAAAACCTAAGGTCTTGGATCTAGGACCTAAACCTAAGACCTAAGACCTAGGACCTTAGACCTTCGACCTAAGACCTTAGACCTAAGACCTAAGACCTAAGACCTAAGACCTACGACCTACGACCTAGGACCGAAGACCTAAGACCTACGACCTAAGACCTAAGACCTAAGACCTAAGATTTAAGACCTACGACCTAAGACCTACGACCTAAGACCTAAGACCTAAGACCTAAGACCTAAGACCTAAGACCTAAGACTTAAGACCTAAGACTTAAGACCTAAGACGTAAGACCTAAGACCTAAGACCTAAGACCTAAGACCTAAGACCTAAGACATAAGACCTAAGACCCAAGACCTAAGACCTAAGATCTAAGACCTAAGATCTAAGACCTAAGACCTAACACCTAAGACTTAAGACCTAAAACCTAAGGTCTAGGATCTAGGACCTAAACCTAAGACCTAAGACCTAAGACCTTAGACCTTCGACCCAAGACCTTAGACCTAAGACCTAAGACCTAAGACCCAAGACCTAGGACCTAAGACCTAAGACCTAAGACCTAAGACCTAAGACATAAGACCTAAGACCTAAGACCTAAGACCTAAGACCTAAGACCTAAGACCTAAGACCTAAAACCTAGGACCTAAGACCAAAGACCTAAGACCTAAGACCTTAGACCTAAGACCTAAGACATAAGACCTAAGACCTAAGACCTAAGACCTAAGACCTAAGACCTAAGACCTAGGACCTAAGACCTAAGACCTAAGATCTAGGACATAAGACCTAAGACCTAAGACCTAAGACCTAAGACTTAAGACCTAAGACTTAGGACATAAGACCTATGACCTAAGACCTAAGATCTAAGACCTAAGATCTAAGACCTAAGATCTAAGACCTAAGACCTAAGACCTAAGACCAAGACTTACGACCTAAGACTTAAGACCTAGGACCTAAGACCCAAGACCTAAGATCTAAGACCTATGATCTAAGACCTAAGACCTACGACCTACGACCTACGACCTAAGACTTAAGACCTGAGACTTAAGACCCAAGACGTAAGACCTAAGACCCAAGATCTAAGACCTAATATCTAAGACCTAAGACCTAAGACCTAAGATCAAAACTTAAGACCTAAGAATTAAGACCTAGGACCTAAGACCTAAGACCTAAGATCTAAGACCTATGGTCTAAGACCTAACACCTACGACCTAAGACCTAAGACCTAAGACGTAAGACCTAAGATCTAAGACCTAAGACCTAAGACCTAAGACCTAAGACCTAAGACCTAGGACCTAAAACCTAATACCTAAGACTTGAGACCTAAGACCTAAGACCTAAGACCTAAGATCTAAGACCTGAGATCTAAGACCTGAGATCTAAGACCTAAGATCTAAGACCTAAGACCTAAAACCTAAGACCTAAGACCTAAGACCTAAGACCTACGACTTAAGACCTAAGACTTAAGACCTAAGACCTAAGACCTAAGACCTAAGACCTAAGACCTAAGACCTAAGACGTAAGACCTAAGACATAAGACCTAAGACTTAAGACCTAGGACCTAAGACCTAAGGCCTAAGACCCAAGACCTAAGACCTAGAACCTACAGCCTAGAACCTAGAACCTAGAACCCAGAACCTAGAACCTTAAACCTATGACCTAAGACCTAAGACCTATGACATTAGACCTTAGACCTAAGACCTAAGACCTAGGACCTAGGACCTAAGACCTAAGGCCTAAGACCTAAGACCTAAGACCTAAGACCTAAGACCTAAGACCTAAAACCTAAGAACTAAGACATAAGACCTAAGACCTAAGACCTAAGACCTAAGACCTAAGACCTAAGACCTAAGACCTAAGACCTAAGACCTAAGACCTAAGACTTAAGACCAAAGACCTAAGACCTATGACCTAGAACCTACAGCCTAGAACCTAGAACCTAGAACCTAGAACCTAGAACCTAGAACCTAAGACCTAAGACCTAAGACCTATGACATTAGACCTTAGACCTAAGACCTAAGACCTAGGACCTAGGACCTAAGACCTAAGGCCTAAGACCTAAGACCTAAGACCTAAGACCTAAGACCTAAGACCTAAGACCTAAGACGTAAGACCTAAGACATAAGACCTAAGACTTAAGACCTAGGACCTAAGACCTAAGGCCTAAGACCCAAGACCTAAGACCTAGAACCTACAGCCTAGAACCTAGAACCTAGAACCCAGAACCTAGAACCTTAAACCTATGACCTAAGACCTAAGACCTATGACATTAGACCTTAGACCTAAGACCTAAGACCTAGGACCTAGGACCTAAGACCTAAGGCCTAAGACCTAAGACCTAAGACCTAAGACCTAAGACCTAAGACCTAAAACCTAAGAACTAAGACATAAGACCTAAGACCTAAGACCTAAGACCTAAGACCTAAGACCTAAGACCTAAGACCTAAGACCTAAGACCTAAGACCAAAGACTTAAGACCTAAGACCTAAGACCTATGACCTAGAACCTACAGCCTAAAACCTAGAACCTAGAACCTAGAACCTAGAACCTAGAACCTAAGACCTAAGACCTAAGACCTAGGACCTAAGACCTAAGACCTAAGACCTAAGACCTAAGACCTAAGACATAAGACTTAAGACCTAAGACCTAAGACCTAAGACCCAAGACCTAAGACCTAAGACCTAAGACTTATGACCTAAGGCCTAAGACCTAATTTCTAAGACATAAGACCTAAGACCTAAGACCTAAGACTTAAGACCTAAGACCTTAGACCTAAGACCTAAGACCTAAGATCTAAGACCTAAGATCTAAGACCTAAGACCTAAGACCTAAGACCTAAGACCTAAGACCTACGACTTAAGACCTAAGACTTAAGACCTAAGACCTAAGACCTAGGACCTAAGACCTAAGACCTAAGACGTAAGACCTAAGACATAAGACCTAAGACTTCAGACCTAAGACCTAAGACCTAAGACCTAAGACCTAAGACCTAAGACCTAAGACTTAAGACCTAAGACTTAAGACCTAAGACGTAAGACCTAAGACCTAAGACCTAAGACCTAAGACATAAGACCTAAGACTCAAGACCTAAGACCTAAGATCTAAGACCAAAGATCTAAGACCTAAGACCTAAGACCTAAGACTTAAGACCTAAAACCTAAGGTCTAGGATCTAGGACCTAAACCTTAGACCTAAGACCTAAGACCTTAGAGCTTCGACCCAAGACCTTAGACCTAAGACCTAAGACCTAAGACCTAAGACCTAGGACCTAAGACCTAAGACCTAAGACCTAAGACCTAAGACCTAAGACCTACGACCTAAGACCTAAGACCTAAGACCTAAGACCTAAAACCTAGGACCTAAGACCAAAGACCTAAGACCTAAGACCTTAGACCTAAGACCTAAGACCTAAGACCTAAGACCTAAGACCTAAGACCTATGACCTAAGACCTAAGACCTAAGACCTACGACCTAAGACCTAAGACCTAAGACTTAAGACCTAAGACCTAAGACCTAGGACCTAAGACCTAATACCTAAGACTTGAGACCTAAGACCTAAGACCTAAGACCTAAGATCTAAGACCTGAGATCTAAGACCAAAGACCTAAGACCTAAGACCTTAGACCTTCGACCTAAGACCTACGACCTAAGACCTACGACCTAAGACTTAAGACCTGAGACTTTAGACCCAAGACGTAGGACCTAAGACCTAAGATCTAAGACCTAATATCTAAGACCTAAGACCTAAGACCTAAGACCTATGACCTAAGACCTAAGACCTAAGACCTAAGACCTAAGACCTAAGACCTTGAACCTACAGCCTAGAACCTAGAACCTAGAACCTAGAACCTAGAACCTAAGACCTTAGACCTAAGACCTAAGACCTAAGACCTAAGACCTAAGACCTAAGACCTAAGACTTAAGACCTAAGATTTAAGAACTAAGATCTAAGACCTAAGACCTAAGAACTAAGACCTAAGACCAAAGACCTAAGACCTACCACCTAAGACCTAAGACCTAAGACCAGGGACCTAAGACCTAAGACCTAAGACCTAAGACCTAAAACCTAAAACCTAAGGTCTAGGATCTAGGACCTAAACCTAAGACCTAAGACCTAGGACCTTAGACCTTCGACCTAAGACCTTAGACCTAAGACCTAAGACCTAAGACCTAAGACCTAAGACCTACGACCTAGGACCTAAGACCTAAGACCTACGACCTAAGACCTAAGACCTAAGACCTAAGACCTAAGATTTTGACCTACGACCTAAGACCTACGACCTAAGACCTAAGACCTAAGACCTAAGACCTAAGACCTAAGACCTAAGACATAAGACCTAAGACCTAAGACATAAGACTTAAGACCTAAGACCTAAGACCTAAGACCCAAGACCTAAGACCTAAGACCCAAGACCTAAGACCTAAGACCTAAGACTTATGACCTAAGGCCTAAGACCTAATTTCTAAGACATAAGACCTAAGACCTAAGACCTAAGACTTAAGACCTAAGACCTTAGACCTAAGACCTAAGACCTAAGATCTAAGACCTAAGATCTAAGACCTAAGACCTAAGACCTAAGACCTAAGACCTAAGACCTACGACTTAAGACCTAAGACTTAAGACCTAAGACCTAAGACCTAGGACCTAAGACCTAAGACCTAAGACGTAAGACCTAAGACATAAGACCTAAGACTTCAGACCTAAGACCTAAGACCTAAGACCTAAGACCTAAGACCTAAGACCTAAGACTTAAGACCTAAGACTTAAGACCTAAGACTTAAGACCTAAGACGTAAGACCTAAGACCTAAGACCTAAGACCTAAGACATAAGACCTAAGACTCAAGACCTAAGACCTAAGATCTAAGACCAAAGATCTAAGACCTAAGACCTAAGACCTAAGACTTAAGACCTAAAACCTAAGGTCTAGGATCTAGGACCTAAACCTTAGACCTAAGACCTAAGACCTTAGAGCTTCGACCCAAGACCTTAGACCTAAGACCTAAGACCTAAGACCTAAGACCTAAGACCTAAGACCTAAGACCTAAAACCTAGGACCTAAGACCAAAGACCTAAGACCTAAGACCTTAGACCTAAGACCTAAGACCTAAGACCTAAGACCTAAGACCTAAGACCTATGACCTAAGACCTAAGACCTAAGACCTACGACCTAAGACCTAAGACCTAAGACTTAAGACCTAAGACTTAAGACCTAAGACCTAAGACCTAGGACCTAAGACCTAATACCTAAGACTTGAGACCTAAGACCTAAGACCTAAGACCTAAGATCTAAGACCTGAGATCTAAGACCAAAGACCTAAGACCTAAGACCTTAGACCTTCCACCTAAGACCTACGACCTAAGACCTACGACCTAAGACTTAAGACCTGAGACTTTAGACCCAAGACGTAGGACCTAAGACCTAAGATCTAAGACCTAATATCTAAGACCTAAGACCTAAGACCTAAGACCTATGACCTAAGACCTAAGACCTAAGACCTAAGACCTAAGACCTAAGACCTTGAACCTACAGCCTAGAACCTAGAACCTAGAACCTAGAACCTAGAACCTAAGACCTTAGACCTAAGACCTAAGACCTAAGACCTAAGACCTAAGACCTAAGACCTAAGACTCAAGACCTAAGATTTAAGAACTAAGATCTAAGACCTAAGACCTAAGAACTAAGACCTAAGACCAAAGACCTAAGACCTACCACCTAAGACCTAAGACCTAAGACCAGGGACCTAAGACCTAAGACCTAAGACCTAAGACCTAAAACCTAAAACCTAAGGTCTAGGATCTAGGACCTAAACCTAAGACCTAAGACCTAGGACCTTAGACCTTCGACCTAAGACCTTAGACCTAAGACCTAAGACCTAAGACCTAAGACCTAAGACCTACGACCTAGGACCTAAGACCTAAGACCTACGACCTAAGACCTAAGACCTAAGACCTAAGACCTAAGATTTTGACCTACGACCTAAGACCTACGACCTAAGACCTAAGACCTAAGACCTAAGACCTAAGACCTAAGACCTAAGACTTAAGACCTAAGACTTAAGACCTAAGACGTAAGACCTAAGACCTAAGACCTAAGACCTAAGACCTAAGACATAAGACCTTAGACCCAAGACCTAAGACCTAAGATCTAAGACCTAAGATCTAAGACCTAAGACCTAACACCTAAGACTTAAGACCTAAAACCTAAGGTCTAGGATCTAGGACCTAAACCTAAGACCTAAGACCTAAGACCTAAGACCTTAGACCTTCGACCCAAGACCTTAGACCTAAGACCTAAGACCTAAGACCTAAGACCCAAGACCTAGGACCTAAGACCTAAGACCTAAGACCTAAGACCTAAGACCTAAGACCTAAGACCTAAGACCTAAGACCTACGACCTAAGACCTAAAACCTAGGACCTAAGACCAAAGACCTAAGACCTAAGACCTTAGACCTAAGACCTAAGACCTAAGACCTAAGACCTAAGACCTAAGACCTAAGACCTAAGACCTAAGACCTAGGACCTAAGACCTAAGACCTAAGATCTAGGACATAAGACCTAAGACCTAAGACCTATGACCTAAGACTTAAGACCTAAGACTTAGGACCTAAGACCTATGACCTAAGACCTAAGATCTAAGACCTAAGATCTAAGACCTAAGATCTAAGACCTAAGACCTAAGACCTCAGACCAAGACTTACGACCTAAGACTTAAGACCTAGGACCTAAGACCCAAGACCTAAGATCTAAGACCTATGATCTAAGACCTAAGACCTACGACCTAAGACCTACGACCTAAGACCTACGACCTAAGACCTACGACCTAAGACTTAAGACCTGAGACTTAAGACCCAAGACGTAAGACCTAAGACCCAAGATCTAAGACCTAATATCTAAGACATAAGACCTAAGACCTAAGACCAAGACTTAAGACCTAAGAATTAAGACCTAGGAACTAAGACCTAAGACCTAAGATCTAAGACCTATGGTCTAAGACCTAACACCTACGACCTAAGACCTAAGACCTAAGACGTAAGACCTAAGATCTAAGACCTAAGACCTAAGACCTAAGACCTAAGACCTAAGACCTAGGACCTAAGACCTAATACCTAAGACTTGAGACCTAAGACCTAAGACCTAAGACCTAAGATCTAAGACCTGAGATCTAAGACCTGAGATCTAAGACCTAAGATCTAAGACCTAAGACCTAAAACCTAAGACCTAAGACCTAAGACCTACGACTTAAGACCTAAGACTTAAGACCTAAGACCTAAGACCTAAGACCTAAGACCTAAGACCTAAGACCTAAGACGTAAGACCTAAGACATAAGACCTAAGACTTAAGACCTAGGACCTAGGACCTAAGGCCTAAGACCCAAGACCTAAGACCTAGAACCTACAGCCTAGAACCTAGAACCTAGAACCCAGAACCTAGAACCTTAAACCTAAGACCTAAGACCTAAGACCTATGACATTAGACCTTAGACCTAAGTCCTAAGACCTAGGACCTAGGACCTAAGACCTAAGGCCTAAGACCTAAGACCTAAGACCTAAGACCTAAGACCTAAGACCTAAGACCTAAGACCAAGACTTAAGACCTAAGAATTAAGACCTAGGACCTAAGACTTAAGACCTAAGATCTTAGACCTATGGTCTAAGACCAAACACCTACGACCTAAGACCTAAGACCTAAGACGTAAGACCTAAGATCTAAGACCTAAGACCTAAGACCTAAGACCTAAGACCTAAGACCTACGACCTAAGACCTAAGACCTAAGACCTAAGACCTAAAACCTAGGACCTAAGACCAAAGACCTAAGACCTAAGACCTTAGACCTAAGACCTACGACCTAAGACCTAAGACCTAAGACCTAAGACCTATGACCTAAGACCTAAGACCTAAGACCTACGACCTAAGACCTAAGACCTAAGACTTGAGACCTCAGACTTAAGACCTAAGACCTAAGACCTAAGACCTAAGACCTAAGACCTAAGACCTAGGACCTAAGACCTAATACCTAAGACTTGAGACCTATGACCTAAGACCTAAGACCTAAGATCTAAGACCTGAGATCTAAGACCAAAGACCTAAGACCTAAGACCTTAGACCTTCGACCTAAGACCTACGACCTAAGACCTTAGACCTTCGACCCAAGACCTTAGACCTAAGACCTAAGACCTAAGACCTAAGACCTAGGACCTAAGACCTAAGACCTAAGACCTAAGACCTAAGACCTAAGACCTACGACCTAAGACCTAAGACCTAAGACCTAAGACCTAAAACCTAGGACCTAAGACCAAAGACCTAAGACCTAAGACCTTAGACCTAAGACCTACGACCTAAGACCTAAGACCTAAGACCTAAGACCTATGACCTAAGACCTAAGACCTAAGACCTACGACCTAAGACCTAAGACCTAAGACTTAAGACCTCAGACTTAAGACCTAAGACCTAAGACCTAAGACCTAAGACCTAACACCTAAGACCTAGGACCTAAGACCTAATACCTAAGACTTGAGACCTAAGACCTAAGACCTAAGACCTAAGATCTAAGACCTGAGATCTAAGACCAAAGACCTAAGACCTAAGACCTTAGACCTTCGACCTAAGACCTACGACCTAAGACATAAGACCTGAGACTTTAGACCCAAGACGTAAGACCTAAGAACTAAGATCTAAGACCTAATATCTAAGACCTAAGACCTAAGACCTAAGACCTAAGACCTAAGACCTAAGACCTAAGACCTAAGACCTAAGACCTACGACTCAAGACCTAAGACTTAAGACCTAAGACCTAAGACCTAAGACCTAAGACCTAAGACCTAAGACGTAAGACCTAAGACATAAGACCTAAGACTTAAGACCTAAGACCTAAGACCTAAGACCTAAGACCTAAGACCTAAGACCTAAGACCTAAGACTTAAGACCTAAGACTTAAGACCTAAGACGTAAGACCTGGTACTAAGACCTAGGACCTAAGACCTAAGACCTAAGACATAAGACCTAAGACTTAAGACCTAAGACCTAAGACCTAAGACCTAAGACCTAAGACCTAAGACCTAAGACCTAAGACCTCACACCTAAGACCTATGACCACAGACCTAAGACTTAAAACCTGAGACTTAAGACCTAAGACCCAAGACCTAAGACCTAAGATCTAAGACCTAAGATCTAAGACCTAAGACCTAAGACCTAAGACCTAAGACCTAAGACTAAGACCTAAAACCTAAGGTCCAGGATCTAGGACCTAAACCTAAGACCTAAGACCTAAGACCTTAGACCTTCGACCCAAGACCTTAGACCTAAGACCTAAGACCTAAGACCTAAGACCTGAGACTTAAGACCTACGACCTAAGACCTAAGACCTAAGACCTAGGACCTAAGACCTAAGACCTAAGACTTAAGACCTAAGACCTAAGACCTAAGACCTAAGACCTAAGATCTAAGACCTAAGACCTAAGACCTAAGACCAAGACTTAAGACCTAAGACTTAAGACCTAGGACCTAAGACCTAAAATCTAAGACTTATGATCTAAGACCTAAGACCTACGACCTAAGACCTACGACCTAAGACCTACGACCTAAGACCTACGACCTAAGACCTTAGACCTAGGACCTAAGACCTAAGACCTAAGACTTAAGACCTAAGACCTAAGACCTAAGACCTAAGACCTAAGACCTAGGACCTAAGACCTAAGACCTAAGACCTAAGACCTAAGACCTAAGACATAAGACCTCAGATCTAAGACCTAAGACCTAAGACCTAAGACCTAAGACCTAAGACCTAAGACCTAAGACGTAAGACTTAAGACTTAAGACCTGAGACATAGGATCTAAGACCTAAGACCTAAGACCTAAGACCGTAGACCTATGACCTAAGACCTATTACATAAGACCTTAGACCTAAGACCTAAGACCTAAGACCTAGGACCTAAGATCTAAGACCTAAGACCTAAGACCTAAGACCTAGAACCTACAGCCTAGAACCTAGAACCTAGAACCCAGAACCTAGAACCTTAAACCTAAGACCTAAGACCTAAGACCAATGACATAAGACCAATGACATAAGACCTTAGACCTAAGACCTAAGACCTAAGACCTAAGACCTAAGACCTAAAACCTAAGACCTAGGACCTAAGACCTAAGACCTGAGACCTAGGACCTAAGACCTATGACTTAAGACCTAAGACCTAAGACCTATGACCTAAGATCTAAGACCTGAGATCTAAGACCTAAGATCTAAGACCTAAGACCTAAGACCTAAGACCTAAGACCTAAGACCTAAGACCTAAGACCTAGGACCTAAGACCTAAGACCTAAGACCTAAGACCTAAGACCTAAGACCTAAGACCTTAGACCTAAGACCTAAGACTTAAGACCTACGACCTAAGACCTAAGACCTACGACCTAGGACCTAAGACCTAAGACCTAAGACTTAAGACCTAAGACCTAAGACCTAAGACCTAAGACCTAAGACCTAAGACCTAAGATCTAAGACCTAAGACCTAAGACCTAAGACCAAGACTTAAGACCTAAGACTTAAGACCTAGGACCTAAGACCTAAGATCTAAGACCTATGATCTAAGACCTAAGACCTACGACCGAAGACCTACGACCTAAGACCTAAGACCTAGGACCTAAGACCTAAGACCTAAGACTTAAGACCTAAGACCTAAGACCTAAGACCTAAGACCTAAGACCTAGGACCTAAGACCTAAGACCTAAGATCTAAACCCTAAGACCTAAGACATAAGACCTCAGATCTAAGACCTAAGACCTAAGACCTATGACCTAAGACCTAAGACGTAAGACTTAAGACTTATGACCTGAGACCTAAGACCTAAGACCTAAGACCTAAGACCTAAGACCTAAGACCTATGACCTAAGACCTATTACATAAGACCTTAGACCTAAGACCTAAGACCTAAGACCTAGGACCTAAGACCTAAGGCCTAAGACCTAAGACCTAAGACCTAGAACCTACAGCCTAGAACCTAGAACCTTTGAACCCAGAACCTAGAACCTTAAACCTAAGACCTAAGACCTAAGACCTATGACATAAAACCTTAGACCTAAGACTTAAGACCTAGGACCTAGGACCTAAGACCTACGGCCTAAGACCTAAGACCTAAGACCTAAGACCTAAGACCTAAGACCTAAGACCTAAGACCTAAGACCTAAGACCAAAGACCTAAGACATAAAACCTAGAACCTACGGCCTAGAACCTAGAACCTAGAACCTAGAACCTAGATCCTTAGATCTAAGACCTAAGACCTAAGACCTAAGACCTAAGACCTAAGACCTAAGACCTTAGACCTAAGACCTAAGACTTAAGACCTAAGACCTAAGACCTAAGACCTAAGACCTAAGACCTAAGACCAAGACTTAAGACCTAGGACCTAAGACCTAAGACTTAAGACCTGAGACTTAAGACCTGAGACTTAAGACCTAAGACCTAAGACCTAAGACCTAAGACCAAAGACCAAAGACCTAAGACCTAAGACCTAAGACCTAAGACCTAAGACCTAAGACCTAAGACCTAAGACCTAAGACCTAAGACCTAAGACCCAAGACCTAAGACCTAAGACCTAAGACCTAGGACCTAAGACCTAAGACCTAAGACCTAAGACCTAAGACCTAAGACCTAAGACCTAAGACCTAAGACCTAAGACCTAGAACCTAAGACCTAAGACCTACGATCTAGGACATAAGACCTAAGACCTAAGACCTAAGACCTAAGACTTAAGACCTAAGACTTAGGACCTAAGACCTATGACCTAAGACCTAAGATCTAAGACCTAAGATCTAAGACCTAAGATCTAAGACCTAAGACCTAAGACCTAAGACCAAGACTTACGACCTAAGACTTAAGACCTAGGACCTAAGACCCAAGACCTAAGATCTAAGACCTATGATCTAAGACCTAAGACCTACGACCTAAGACCTACGACCTAAGACTTAAGACCTGAGACTTAAGACCCAAGACGTAAGACCTAAGACCCAAGATCTAAGACCTAATATCTAAGACCTAAGACCTAAGACCTAAGACCAAGACTTAAGACCTAAGAATTAAGACCTAGGACCTAAGACCTAAGACCTAAGATCTAAGACCTATGGTCTAAGACCTAACACCTACGACCTAAGACCTAAGACCTAAGACGTAAGACCTAAGATCTAAGACCTAAGACCTAAGACCTAAGACCTAAGACCTAAGACCTAGGACCTAAGACCTAATACCTAAGACTTGAGACCTAAGACCTAAGACCTAAGACCTAAGATCTAAGACCTGAGATCTAAGACCTGAGATCTAAGACCTAAGATCTAAGACCTAAGACCTAAAACCTAAGACCTAAGACCTAAGACCTAAGACCTAAGACCTACGACTTAAGACCTAAGACTTAAGACCTAAGACCTAAGACCTAAGACCTAAGACCTAAGACCTAAGACCTAAGACGTAAGACCTAAGACATAAGACCTAAGACTTAAGACCTAGGACCTAGGACCTAAGGCCTAAGACCCAAGACCTAAGACCTAGAACCTACAGCCTAGAACCTAGAACCTAGAACCCAGAACCTAGAACCTTAAACCTAAGACCTAAGACCTAAGACCTATGACATTAGACCTTAGACCTAAGACCTAAGACCTAGGACCTAGGACCTAAGACCTAAGGCCTAAGACATAAGACCTAAGACCTAAGACCTAAGACCTAAGACCTAAGACCTAAGACCAAGACTTAAGACCTAAGAATTAAGACCTAGGACCTAAGACTTAAGACCTAAGATCTAAGACCTATGGTCTAAGACCAAACACCTACGACCTAAGACCTAAGACCTAAGACGTAAGACCTAAGATCTAAGACCTTAGACCTAAGACCTAAGACCTAAGACCTAAGACCTACGACCTAAGACCTAAGACCTAAGACCTAAGACCTAAAACCTAGGACCTAAGACCAAAGACCTAAGACCTAAGACCTTAGACCTAAGACCTACGACCTAAGACCTAAGACCTAAGACCTAAGACCTATGACCTAAGATCTAAGACCTAAGACCTACGACCTAAGACCTAAGACCTAAGACTTAAGACCTCAGACTTAAGACCTAAGACCTAAAACCTAAGACCTAAGACCTAAGACCTAAGACCTAGGACCTAAGACCTAATACCTAAGACTTGAGACCTAAGACCTAAGACCTAAGACCTAAGATCTAAGACCTGAGATCTAAGACCAAAGACCTAAGACCTAAGACCTTAGACCTTCGACCTAAGACCTACGACCTAAGACCTTAGACCTTCGACCCAAGACCTTAGACCTAAGACCTAAGACCTAAGACCTAGGACCTAGGACCTAAGACCTAAGACCTAAGACCTAAGACCTAAGACCTAAGACCTAAGACCTACGACCTAAGACCTAAGACCTAAGACCTAAGACCTAAAACCTAGGACCTAAGACCAAAGACCTAAGACCTAAGACCTTAGACCTAAGACCTACGACCTAAGACCTAAGACCTAAGACCTAAGACCTATGACCTAAGACCTAAGACCTAAGACCTACGACCTAAGACCTAAGACCTAAGACTTAAGACCTCAGACTTAAGACCTAAGACCTAAGACCTAAGACCTAAGACCTAACACCTAAGACCTAGGACCTAAGACCTAATACCTAAGACTTGAGACCTAAGACCTAAGACCTAAGACCTAAGATCTAAGACCTGAGATCTAAGACCAAAGACCTAAGACCTAAGACCTTAGACCTTCGACCTTCGACCTACGACCTAAGACCTACGACCTAAGACATAAGACCTGAGACTTTAGACCCAAGACGTAAGACCTAAGACCTAAGATCTAAGACCTAATATCTAAGACCTAAGACCTAAGACCTAAGACCTAAGACCTAAGACCTAAGACCTAAGACCTAAGACCTACGACTCAAGACCTAAGACTTAAGACCTAAGACCTAAGACCTAAGACCTAAGACCTAAGACCTAAGACGTAAGACCTAAGACATAAGACCTAAGACTTAAGACCTAAGACCTAAGACCTAAGACCTAAGACCTAAGACCTAAGACCTAAGACCTAAGACTTAAGACCTAAGACTTAAGACCTAAGACGTAAGACCTGGTACTAAGACCTAGGACCTAAGACCTAAGACCTAAGACATAAGACCTAAGACTTAAGACCTAAGACCTAAGACCTAAAATCTAAGACTTATGATCTAAGACCTAAGACCTACGACCTAAGACCTACGACCTAAGACCTACGACCTAAGACCTACGACCTAAGACCTTAGACCTAGGACCTAAGACCTAAGACCTAAGACTTAAGACCTAAGACCTAAGACCTAAGACCTAAGACCTAAGACCTAGGACCTAAGACCTAAGACCTAAGACCTAAGACCTAAGACCTAAGACATAAGACCTCAGATCTAAGACCTAAGACCTAAGACCTAAGACCTAAGACCTAAGACCTAAGACCTAAGACGTAAGACTTAAGACTTAAGACCTGAGACATAGGATCTAAGACCTAAGACCTAAGACCTAAGACCGTAGACCTATGACCTAAGACCTATTACATAAGACCTTAGACCTAAGACCTAAGACCTAAGACCTAGGACCTAAGATCTAAGACCTAAGACCTAAGACCTAAGACCTAGAACCTACAGCCTAGAACCTAGAACCTAGAACCCAGAACCTAGAACCTTAAACCTAAGACCTAAGACCTAAGACCAATGACATAAGACCTTAGACCTAAGACCTAAGACCTAAGACCTAAGACCTAAAACCTAAGACCTAGGACCTAAGACCTAAGACCTGAGACCTAGGACCTAAGACCTATGACTTAAGACCTAAGACCTAAGACCTATGACCTAAGATCTAAGACCTGAGATCTAAGACCTAAGATCTAAGACCTAAGACCTAAGACCTAAGACCTAAGACCTAAGACCTAAGACCTAAGACCTAGGACCTAAGACCTAAGACCTAAGACCTAAGACCTAAGACCTAAGACCTAAGACCTTAGACCTAAGACCTAAGACTTAAGACCTACGACCTAAGACCTAAGACCTACGACCTAGGACCTAAGACCTAAGACCTAAGACTTAAGACCTAAGACCTAAGACCTAAGACATAAGACCTAAGACCTAAGACCTAAGATCTAAGACCTAAGACCTAAGACCTAAGACCAAGACTTAAGACCTAAGACTTAAGACCTAGGACCTAAGACCTAAGATCTAAGACCTATGATCTAAGACCTAAGACCTACGACCGAAGACCTACGACCTAAGACCTAAGACCTAGGACCTAAGACCTAAGACCTAAGACTTAAGACCTAAGACCTAAGACCTAAGACCTAAGACCTAAGACCTAGGACCTAAGACCTAAGACCTAAGATCTAAACCCTAAGACCTAAGACATAAGACCTCAGATCTAAGACCTAAGACCTAAGACCTATGACCTAAGACCTAAGACGTAAGACTTAAGACTTATGACCTGAGACCTAAGACCTAAGACCTAAGACCTAAGACCTAAGACCTAAGACCTATGACCTAAGACCTATTACATAAGACCATAGACCTAAGACCTAAGACCTAGGACCTAAGACCTAAGGCCTAAGACCTAAGACCTAAGACCTAGAACCTACAGCCTAGAACCTAGAACCTTTGAACCCAGAACCTAGAACCTTAAACCTAAGACCTAAGACCTAAGACCTATGACATAAAACCTTAGACCTAAGACTTAAGACCTAGGACCTAGGACCTAAGACCTACGGCCTAAGACCTAAGACCTAAGACCTAAGACCTAAGACCTAAGACCTAAGACCTAAGACCTAAGACCTAAGACCTAAGACCTAAGACCTAAGACATAAAACCTAGAACATACGGCCTAGAACCTAGAACCTAGAACCTAGAACCTAGATCCTTAGATCTAAGACCTAAGACCTAAGACCTAAGACCTAAGACCTAAGACCTAAGACCTTAGACCTAAGACCTAAGACTTAAGACCTAAGACCTAAGACCTAAGACCTAAGACCTAAGACCTAAGACCAAGACTTAAGACCTAGGACCTAAGACCTAAGACTTAAGACCTGAGACTTAAGACCTGAGACTTAAGACCTAAGACCTAAGACCTAAGACCTAAGACCAAAGACCAAAGACCTAAGACCTAAGACCTAAGACCTAAGACCTAAGACCTAAGACCTAAGACCTAAGACCTAAGACCTAAGACCTAAGACCCAAGACCTAAGACCTAAGACCTAAGACCTAGGACCTAAGACCTAAGACCTAAGACCTAAGACCTAAGACCTAAGACCTAAGACCTAAGACCTAAGACCTAAGACCTAGAACCTAAGACCTAAGACCTACGATCTAGGACATAAGACCTAAGACCTAAGACCTAAGACCTAAGACTTAAGACCTAAGACTTAGGACCTAAGACCTATGACCTAAGACCTAAGATCTAAGACCTAAGATCTAAGACCTAAGATCTAAGACCTAAGACCTAAGACCTAAGACCAAGACTTACGACCTAAGACTTAAGACCTAGGACCTAAGACCCAAGACCTAAGATCTAAGACCTATGATCTAAGACCTAAGACCTACGACCTAAGATTTACGACCTAAGACTTAAGACATGAGACTTAAGACCCAAGACGTAAGACCTAAGACCTAATATCTAAGACCTAATATCTAAGACCTAAGACCTAAGACCTAAGACCAAGACTTAAGACCTAAGAATTAAGACCTAGGACCTATGACCTAAGACCTAAGATCTAAGACCTATGGTCTAAGACCTAACACCTACGACCTAAGACCTAAGACCTAAGACGTAAGACCTAAGATCTAAGACCTAAGACCTAAGACCTACGACCTAAGACCTAAGACCTAGGACCTAAGACCTAATACCTAAGACTAGAGACCTAAGACCTAAGACCTAAGACCTAAGATCTAAGACCTGAGATCTAAGACCTGAGATCAAAGACCTAAGATCTAAGACCTAAGACCTAAAACCTAAAACCTAAGACCTAAGACCTAAGACCTACGACTTAAGACCTAAGACTTAAGACCTAAGACCTAAGACCTAAGACCTAAGACCTAAGACCTAAGACGTAAGACCTAAGACATAAGACCTAAGACTTAAGACCTAGGACCTAAGACCTAAGGCCTAAGACCCAAGACCTAAGACCTAGAACCTACAGCCTAGAACCTAGAACCTAGAACCCAGAACCTAGAACCTTAAACCTATGACCTAAGACCTAAGACCTATGACATTAGACCTTAGACCTAAGACCTAGGACCTAGGACCTAAGACCTAAGGCCTAAGACCTAAGACCTAAGACCTAAGACCTAAGACCTAAGACCTAAAACCTAAGAACTAAGACATAAGACCTAAGACCTAAGACCTAAGACCTAAGACCTAAGACCTAAGACCTAAGACCTAAGACCTAAGACTTAAGACCTAAGACCTAAGACCTATGACCTAGAACCTACAGCCTAGAACCTAGAACCTAGAACCTAGAACCTAGAACCTAGAACCTAAGACCTAAGACCTAAGACCTAGGACCTAAGACCTAAGACCTAAGACCTAAGACCTAAGACCTAAGCCATAAGACTTAAGACCTAAGACCTAAGACCTAAGACCCAAGACCTAAGACCTAAGACCTAAGACTTATGACCTAAGGCCTAAGACCTAATTTCTAAGACATAAGACCTAAGACCTAAGACCTAAGACTTAAGACCTAAGACCTTAGACCTAAGACCTAAGACCTAAGACCTAAGACCTATGACCTAAGACCTAAGACCTAAGACCTACGACCTAAGACCTATGACCTAAGACTTGAGACCTCAGACTTAAGACCTAAGACCTAAGACCTAAGACCTAAGACCTAAGACCTAAGACCTAGGACCTAAGACCTAATACCTAAGACTTGAGACCTATGACCTAAGGCCTAAGACCTAAGATCTAAGACCTGAGATCTAAGACCAAAGACCTAAGACCTAAGACCTTAGACCTTCGACCTAAGACCTACGACCTAAGACCTTAGACCTTCGACCCAAGACCTTAGACCTAAGACCTAAGACCTAAGACCTAAGACCTAGGACCTAAGACCTAAGACCTAAGACCTAAGACCTTAGACCTAAGACCTACGACCTAAGACCTAAGACCTAAGACCTAAGACCTAAAACCTAGGACCTAAGACCAAAGACCTAAGACCTAAGACCTTAGACCTAAGACCTACGACCTAAGACCTAAGACCTAAGACCTAAGACCTATGACCTAAGACCTAAGACCTAAGACCTACGACCTAAGACCTAAGACCTAAGACTTAAGACCTCAGACTTAAGACCTAAGACCTAAGACCTAAGACCTAAGACCTAACACCTAAGACCTAGGACCTAAGACCTAATACCTAAGACTTGAGACCTAAGACCTAAGACCTAAGACCTAAGACCTAAGATCTAAGACCTGAGATCTAAGACCAAAGACCTAAGACCTAAGACCTTAGACCTTCGACCTAAGACCTACGACCTAAGACATAAGACCTGAGACTTTAGACCCAAGACGTAAGACCTAAGAACTAAGATCTAAGACCTAATATCTAAGACCTAAGACCTAAGACCTAAGACCTAAGACCTAAGACCTAAGACCTAAGACCTAAGACCTAAGACCTACGACTCAAGACCTAAGACTTAAGACCTAAGACCTAAGACCTAAGACCTAAGACCTAAGACCTAAGACGTAAGACCTAAGACATAAGACCTAAGACTTAAGACCTAAGACCTAAGACCTAAGACCTAAGACCTAAGACCTAAGACCTAAGACCTAAGACTTAAGACCTAAGACTTAAGACCTAAGACGTAAGACCTGGTACTAAGACCTAGGACCTAAGACCTAAGACCTAAGACATAAGACCTAAGACTTAAGACCTAAGACCTAAGACCTAAGACCTAAGACCTAAGACCTAAGACCTAAGACCTAAGACCTCACACCTAAGACCTATGACCACAGACCTAAGACTTAAAACCTGAGACTTAAGACCTAAGACCCAAGACCTAAGACCTAAGATCTAAGACCTAAGATCTAAGACCTAAGACCTAAGACCTAAGACCTAAGACCTAAGACTAAGACCTAAAACCTAAGGTCCAGGATCTAGGACCTAAACCTAAGACCTAAGACCTAAGACCTTAGACCTTCGACCCAAGACCTTAGACCTAAGACCTAAGACCTAAGACCTAAGACCTGAGACTTAAGACCTACGACCTAAGACCTAAGACCTAAGACCTAGGACCTAAGACCTAAGACCTAAGACTTAAGACCTAAGACCTAAGACCTAAGACCTAAGACCTAAGATCTAAGACCTAAGACCTAAGACCTAAGACCAAGACTTAAGACCTAAGACTTAAGACCTAGGACCTAAGACCTAAAATCTAAGACTTATGATCTAAGACCTAAGACCTACGACCTAAGACCTACGACCTAAGACCTACGACCTAAGACCTACGACCTAAGACCTTAGACCTAGGACCTAAGACGTAAGACCTAAGACTTAAGACCTAAGACCTAAGACCTAAGACCTAAGACCTAAGACCTAGGACCTAAGACCTAAGACCTAAGACCTAAGACCTAAGACCTAAGACATAAGACCTCAGATCTAAGACCTAAGACCTAAGACCTAAGACCTAAGACCTAAGACCTAAGACCTAAGACGTAAGACTTAAGACTTAAGACCTGAGACATAGGATCTAAGACCTAAGACCTAAGACCTAAGACCGTAGACCTATGACCTAAGACCTATTACATAAGACCTTAGACCTAAGACCTAAGACCTAAGACCTAGGACCTAAGATCTAAGACCTAAGACCTAAGACCTAAGACCTAGAACCTACAGCCTAGAACCTAGAACCTAGAACCCAGAACCTAGAACCTTAAACCTAAGACCTAAGACCTAAGACCAATGACATAAGACCAATGACATAAGACCTTAGACCTAAGACCTAAGACCTAAGACCTAAGACCTAAGACCTAAAACCTAAGACCTAGGACCTAAGACCTAAGACCTGAGACCTAGGACCTAAGACCTATGACTTAAGACCTAAGACCTAAGACCTATGACCTAAGATCTAAGACCTGAGATCTAAGACCTAAGATCTAAGACCTAAGACCTAAGACCTAAGACCTAAGACCTAAGACCTAAGACCTAAGACCTAGGACCTAAGACCTAAGACCTAAGACCTAAGACCTAAGACCTAAGACCTAAGACCTTAGACCTAAGACCTAAGACTTAAGACCTACGACCTAAGACCTAAGACCTACGACCTAGGACCTAAGACCTAAGACCTAAGACTTAAGACCTAAGACCTAAGACCTAAGACCTAAGACCTAAGACCTAAGACCTAAGATCTAAGACCTAAGACCTAAGACCTAAGACCAAGACTTAAGACCTAAGACTTAAGACCTAGGACCTAAGACCTAAGATCTAAGACCTATGATCTAAGACCTAAGACCTACGACCGAAGACCTACGACCTAAGACCTAAGACCTAGGACCTAAGACCTAAGACCTAAGACTTAAGACCTAAGACCTAAGACCTAAGACCTAAGACCTAAGACCTAGGACCTAAGACCTAAGACCTAAGATCTAAACCCTAAGACCTAAGACATAAGACCTCAGATCTAAGACCTAAGACCTAAGACCTATGACCTAAGACCTAAGACGTAAGACTTAAGACTTATGACCTGAGACCTAAGACCTAAGACCTAAGACCTAAGACCTAAGACCTAAGACCTATGACCTAAGACCTATTACATAAGACCTTAGACCTAAGACCTAAGACCTAAGACCTAGGACCTAAGACCTAAGGCCTAAGACCTAAGACCTAAGACCTAGAACCTACAGCCTAGAACCTAGAACCTTTGAACCCAGAACCTAGAACCTTAAACCTAAGACCTAAGACCTAAGACCTATGACATAAAACCTTAGACCTAAGACTTAAGACCTAGGACCTAGGACCTAAGACCTACGGCCTAAGACCTAAGACCTAAGACCTAAGACCTAAGACCTAAGACCTAAGACCTAAGACCTAAGACCTAAGACCTAAGACATAAAACCTAGAACCTACGGCCTAGAACCTAGAACCTAGAACCTAGAACCTAGATCCTTAGATCTAAGACCTAAGACCTAAGACCTAAGACCTAAGACCTAAGACCTTAGACCTAAGACCTAAGACTTAAGACCTAAGACCTAAGACCTAAGACCTAAGACCTAAGACCTAAGACCAAGACTTAAGACCTAGGACCTAAGACCTAAGACTTAAGACCTGAGACTTAAGACCTGAGACTTAAGACCTAAGACCTAAGACCTAAGACCTAAGACCAAAGACCAAAGACCTAAGACCTAAGACCTAAGACCTAAGACCTAAGACCTAAGACCTAAGACCTAAGACCTAAGACCTAAGACCTAAGACCCAAGACCTAAGACCTAAGACCTAAGACCTAGGACCTAAGACCTAAGACCTAAGACCTAAGACCTAAGACCTAAGACCTAAGACCTAAGACCTAAGACCTAGAACCTAAGACCTAAGACCTACGATCTAGGACATAAGACCTAAGACCTAAGACCTAAGACCTAAGACTTAAGACCTAAGACTTAGGACCTAAGACCTATGACCTAAGACCTAAGATCTAAGACCTAAGATCTAAGACCTAAGATCTAAGACCTAAGACCTAAGACCTAAGACCAAGACTTACGACCTAAGACTTAAGACCTAGGACCTAAGACCCAAGACCTAAGATCTAAGACCTATGATCTAAGACCTAAGACCTACGACCTAAGACCTACGACCTAAGACTTAAGACCTGAGACTTAAGACCCAAGACGTAAGACCTAAGACCCAAGATCTAAGACCTAATATCTAAGACCTAAGACCTAAGACCTAAGACCAAGACTTAAGACCTAAGAATTAAGACCTAGGACCTAAGACCTAAGACCTAAGATCTAAGACCTATGGTCTAAGACCTAACACCTACGACCTAAGACCTAAGACCTAAGACGTAAGACCTAAGATCTAAGACCTAAGACCTAAGACCTAAGACCTAAGACCTAAGACCTAGGACCTAAGACCTAATACCTAAGACTTGAGACCTAAGACCTAAGACCTAAGACCTAAGATCTAAGACCTGAGATCTAAGACCTGAGATCTAAGACCTAAGATCTAAGACCTAAGACCTAAAACCTAAGACCTAAGACCTAAGACCTAAGACCTAAGACCTACGACTTAAGACCTAAGACTTAAGACCTAAGACCTAAGACCTAAGACCTAAGACCTAAGACCTAAGACCTAAGACGTAAGACCTAAGACATAAGACCTAAGACTTAAGACCTAGGACCTAGGACCTAAGGCCTAAGACCCAAGACCTAAGACCTAGAACCTACAGCCTAGAACCTAGAACCTAGAACCCAGAACCTAGAACCTTAAACCTAAGACCTAAGACCTAAGACCTATGACATTAGACCTTAGACCTAAGACCTAAGACCTAGGACCTAGGACCTAAGACCTAAGGCCTAAGACATAAGACCTAAGACCTAAGACCTAAGACCTAAGACCTAAGACCTAAGACCAAGACTTAAGACCTAAGAATTAAGACCTAGGACCTAAGACTTAAGACCTAAGATCTAAGACCTATGGTCTAAGACCAAACACCTACGACCTAAGACCTAAGACCTAAGACGTAAGACCTAAGATCTAAGACCTTAGACCTAAGACCTAAGACCTAAGACCTAAGACCTACGACCTAAGACCTAAGACCTAAGACCTAAGACCTAAAACCTAGGACCTAAGACCAAAGACCTAAGACCTAAGACCTTAGACCTAAGACCTACGACCTAAGACCTAAGACCTAAGACCTAAGACCTATGACCTAAGATCTAAGACCTAAGACCTACGACCTAAGACCTAAGACCTAAGACTTAAGACCTCAGACTTAAGACCTAAGACCTAAGACCTAAGACCTAAGACCTAAGACCTAAGACCTAGGACCTAAGACCTAATACCTAAGACTTGAGACCTAAGACCTAAGACCTAAGACCTAAGATCTAAGACCTGAGATCTAAGACCAAAGACCTAAGACCTAAGACCTTAGACCTTCGACCTAAGACCTACGACCTAAGACCTTAGACCTTCGACCCAAGACCTTAGACCTAAGACCTAAGACCTAAGACCTAGGACCTAGGACCTAAGACCTAAGACCTAAGACCTAAGACCTAAGACCTAAGACCTAAGACCTACGACCTAAGACCTAAGACCTAAGACCTAAGACCTAAAACCTAGGACCTAAGACCAAAGACCTAAGACCTAAGACCTTAGACCTAAGACCTACGACCTAAGACCTAAGACCTAAGACCTAAGACCTATGACCTAAGACCTAAGACCTAAGACCTACGACCTAAGACCTAAGACCTAAGACTTAAGACCTCAGACTTAAGACCTAAGACCTAAGACCTAAGACCTAAGACCTAACACCTAAGACCTAGGACCTAAGACCTAATACCTAAGACTTGAGACCTAAGACCTAAGACCTAAGACCTAAGATCTAAGACCTGAGATCTAAGACCAAAGACCTAAGACCTAAGACCTTAGACCTTCGACCTTCGACCTACGACCTAAGACCTACGACCTAAGACATAAGACCTGAGACTTTAGACCCAAGACGTAAGACCTAAGACCTAAGATCTAAGACCTAATATCTAAGACCTAAGACCTAAGACCTAAGACCTAAGACCTAAGACCTAAGACCTAAGACCTAAGACCTACGACTCAAGACCTAAGACTTAAGACCTAAGACCTAAGACCTAAGACCTAAGACCTAAGACCTAAGACGTAAGACCTAAGACATAAGACCTAAGACTTAAGACCTAAGACCTAAGACCTAAGACCTAAGACCTAAGACCTAAGACCTAAGACCTAAGACTTAAGACCTAAGACTTAAGACCTAAGACGTAAGACCTGGTACTAAGACCTAGGACCTAAGACCTAAGACCTAAGACATAAGACCTAAGACTTGAGACCTAAGACCTAAGACCTAAAATCTAAGACTTATGATCTAAGACCTAAGACCTACGACCTAAGACCTACGACCTAAGACCTACGACCTAAGACCTACGACCTAAGACCTTAGACCTAGGACCTAAGACCTAAGACCTAAGACTTAAGACCTAAGACCTAAGACCTAAGACCTAAGACCTAAGACCTAGGACCTAAGACCTAAGACCTAAGACCTAAGACCTAAGACCTAAGACATAAGACCTCAGATCTAAGACCTAAGACCTAAGACCTAAGACCTAAGACCTAAGACCTAAGACCTAAGACGTAAGACTTAAGACTTAAGACCTGAGACATAGGATCTAAGACCTAAGACCTAAGACCTAAGACCGTAGACCTATGACCTAAGACCTATTACATAAGACCTTAGACCTAAGACCTAAGACCTAAGACCTAGGACCTAAGATCTAAGACCTAAGACCTAAGACCTAAGACCTAGAACCTACAGCCTAGAACCTAGAACCTAGAACCCAGAACCTAGAACCTTAAACCTAAGACCTAAGACCTAAGACCAATGACATAAGACCAATGACATAAGACCTTAGACCTAAGACCTAAGACCTAAGACCTAAGACCTAAAACCTAAGACCTAGGACCTAAGACCTAAGACCTGAGACCTAGGACCTAAGACCTATGACTTAAGACCTAAGACCTAAGACCTATGACCTAAGATCTAAGACCTGAGATCTAAGACCTAAGATCTAAGACCTAAGACCTAAGACCTAAGACCTAAGACCTAAGACCTAAGACCTAAGACCTAAGACCTAAGACCTAAGACTTAAGACCAAAGACCTAAGACCTAAGACCTAAGACCTAAGACCTAAGACCTAAGACCTAAGACCTAAGACCTAAGACCTAAGACCTAAGACCCAAGACCTAAGACCTAAGACCTAAGACCTAGGACCTAAGACCTAAGACCTAAGACCTAAGACCTAAGACCTAAGACCTAAGACCTAAGACCTAAGACCTAAGACCTAGAACCTAAGACCTAAGACCTACGATCTAGGACATAAGACCTAAGACCTAAGACCTAAGACCTAAGACTTAAGACCTAAGACTTAGGACCTAAGACCTATGACCTAAGACCTAAGATCTAAGACCTAAGATCTAAGACCTAAGATCTAAGACCTAAGACCTAAGACCTAAGACCAAGACTTACGACCTAAGACTTAAGACCTAGGACCTAAGACCCAAGACCTAAGATCTAAGACCTATGATCTAAGACCTAAGACCTACGACCTAAGATTTACGACCTAAGACTTAAGACATGAGACTTAAGACCCAAGACGTAAGACCTAAGACCTAATATCTAAGACCTAATATCTAAGACCTAAGACCTAAGACCTAAGACCAAGACTTAAGACCTAAGAATTAAGACCTAGGACCTATGACCTAAGACCTAAGATCTAAGACCTATGGTCTAAGACCTAACACCTACGACCTAAGACCTAAGACCTAAGACGTAAGACCTAAGATCTAAGACCTAAGACCTAAGACCTACGACCTAAGACCTAAGACCTAGGACCTAAGACCTAATACCTAAGACTAGAGACCTAAGACCTAAGACCTAAGACCTAAGATCTAAGACCTGAGATCTAAGACCTGAGATCAAAGACCTAAGATCTAAGACCTAAGACCTAAAACCTAAAACCTAAGACCTAAGACCTAAGACCTACGACTTAAGACCTAAGACTTAAGACCTAAGACCTAAGACCTAAGACCTAAGACCTAAGACCTAAGACGTAAGACCTAAGACATAAGACCTAAGACTTAAGACCTAGGACCTAAGACCTAAGGCCTAAGACCCAAGACCTAAGACCTAGAACCTACATCCTAGAACCTAGAACCTAGAACCCAGAACCTAGAACCTTAAACCTATGACCTAAGACCTAAGACCTATGACATTAGACCTTAGACCTAAGACCTAGGACCTAGGACCTAAGACCTAAGGCCTAAGACCTAAGACCTAAGACCTAAGACCTAAGACCTAAGACCTAAAACCTAAGAACTAAGACATAAGACCTAAGACCTAAGACCTAAGACCTAAGACCTAAGACCTAAGACCTAAGACCTAAGACCTAAGACTTAAGACCTAAGACCTAAGACCTATGACCTAGAACCTACAGCCTAGAACCTAGAACCTAGAACCTAGAACCTAGAACCTAGAACCTAAGACCTAAGACCTAAGACCTAGGACCTAAGACCTAAGACCTAAGACCTAAGACCTAAGACCTAAGCCATAAGACTTAAGACCTAAGACCTAAGACCTAAGACCCAAGACCTAAGACCTAAGACCTAAGACTTATGACCTAAGGCCTAAGACCTAATTTCTAAGACATAAGACCTAAGACCTAAGACCTAAGACTTAAGACCTAAGACCTTAGACCTAAGACCTAAGACCTAAGACCTAAGACCTATGACCTAAGACCTAAGACCTAAGACCTACGACCTAAGACCTATGACCTAAGACTTGAGACCTCAGACTTAAGACCTAAGACCTAAGACCTAAGACCTAAGACCTAAGACCTAAGACCTAGGACCTAAGACCTAATACCTAAGACTTGAGACCTATGACCTAAGGCCTAAGACCTAAGATCTAAGACCTGAGATCTAAGACCAAAGACCTAAGACCTAAGACCTTAGACCTTCGACCTAAGACCTACGACCTAAGACCTTAGACCTTCGACCCAAGACCTTAGACCTAAGACCTAAGACCTAAGACCTAAGACCTAGGACCTAAGACCTAAGACCTAAGACCTAAGACCTTAGACCTAAGACCTACGACCTAAGACCTAAGACCTAAGACCTAAGACCTAAAACCTAGGACCTAAGACCAAAGACCTAAGACCTAAGACCTTAGACCTAAGACCTACGACCTAAGACCTAAGACCTAAGACCTAAGACCTATGACCTAAGACCTAAGACCTAAGACCTACGACCTAAGACCTAAGACCTAAGACTTAAGACCTCAGACTTAAGACCTAAGACCTAAGACCTAAGACCTAAGACCTAACACCTAAGACCTAGGACCTAAGACCTAATACCTAAGACTTGAGACCTAAGACCTAAGACCTAAGACCTAAGACCTAAGATCTAAGACCTGAGATCTAAGACCAAAGACCTAAGACCTAAGACCTTAGACCTTCGACCTAAGACCTACGACCTAAGACATAAGACCTGAGACTTTAGACCCAAGACGTAAGACCTAAGAACTAAGATCTAAGACCTAATATCTAAGACCTAAGACCTAAGACCTAAGACCTAAGACCTAAGACCTAAGACCTAAGACCTAAGACCTAAGACCTACGACTCAAGACCTAAGACTTAAGACCTAAGACCTAAGACCTAAGACCTAAGACCTAAGACCTAAGACGTAAGACCTAAGACATAAGACCTAAGACTTAAGACCTAAGACCTAAGACCTAAGACCTAAGACCTAAGACCTAAGACCTAAGACCTAAGACTTAAGACCTAAGACTTAAGACCTAAGACGTAAGACCTGGTACTAAGACCTAGGACCTAAGACCTAAGACCTAAGACATAAGACCTAAGACTTAAGACCTAAGACCTAAGACCTAAGACCTAAGACCTAAGACCTAAGACCTAAGACCTAAGACCTCACACCTAAGACCTATGACCACAGACCTAAGACTTAAAACCTGAGACTTAAGACCTAAGACCCAAGACCTAAGACCTAAGATCTAAGACCTAAGATCTAAGACCTAAGACCTAAGACCTAAGACCTAAGACCTAAGACTAAGACCTAAAACCTAAGGTCCAGGATCTAGGACCTAAACCTAAGACCTAAGACCTAAGACCTTAGACCTTCGACCCAAGACCTTAGACCTATGACCTAAGACCTAAGACCTAAGACCTGAGACTTAAGACCTACGACCTAAGACCTAAGACCTAAGACCTAGGACCTAAGACCTAAGACCTAAGACTTAAGACCTAAGACCTAAGACCTAAGACCTAAGACCTAAGATCTAAGACCTAAGACCTAAGACCTAAGACCAAGACTTAAGACCTAAGACTTAAGACCTAGGACCTAAGACCTAAAATCTAAGACTTATGATCTAAGACCTAAGACCTACGACCTAAGACCTACGACCTAAGACCTACGACCTAAGACCTACGACCTAAGACCTTAGACCTAGGACCTAAGACGTAAGACCTAAGACTTAAGACCTAAGACCTAAGACCTAAGACCTAAGACCTAAGACCTAGGACCTAAGACCTAAGACCTAAGACCTAAGACCTAAGACCTAAGACATAAGACCTCAGATCTAAGACCTAAGACCTAAGACCTAAGACCTAAGACCTAAGACCTAAGACCTAAGACGTAAGACTTAAGACTTAAGACCTGAGACATAGGATCTAAGACCTAAGACCTAAGACCTAAGACCGTAGACCTATGACCTAAGACCTATTACATAAGACCTTAGACCTAAGACCTAAGACCTAAGACCTAGGACCTAAGATCTAAGACCTAAGACCTAAGACCTAAGACCTAGAACCTACAGCCTAGAACCTAGAACCTAGAACCCAGAACCTAGAACCTTAAACCTAAGACCTAAGACCTAAGACCAATGACATAAGACCAATGACATAAGACCTTAGACCTAAGACCTAAGACCTAAGACCTAAGACCTAAGACCTAAAACCTAAGACCTAGGACCTAAGACCTAAGACCTGAGACCTAGGACCTAAGACCTATGACTTAAGACCTAAGACCTAAGACCTATGACCTAAGATCTAAGACCTGAGATCTAAGACCTAAGATCTAAGACCTAAGACCTAAGACCTAAGACCTAAGACCTAAGACCTAAGACCTAAGACCTAGGACCTAAGACCTAAGACCTAAGACCTAAGACCTAAGACCTAAGACCTAAGACCTTAGACCTAAGACCTAAGACTTAAGACCTACGACCTAAGACCTAAGACCTACGACCTAGGACCTAAGACCTAAGACCTAAGACTTAAGACCTAAGACCTAAGACCTAAGACCTAAGACCTAAGACCTAAGACCTAAGATCTAAGACCTAAGACCTAAGACCTAAGACCAAGACTTAAGACCTAAGACTTAAGACCTAGGACCTAAGACCTAAGATCTAAGACCTATGATCTAAGACCTAAGACCTACGACCGAAGACCTACGACCTAAGACCTAAGACCTAGGACCTAAGACCTAAGACCTAAGACTTAAGACCTAAGACCTAAGACCTAAGACCTAAGACCTAAGACCTAGGACCTAAGACCTAAGACCTAAGATCTAAACCCTAAGACCTAAGACATAAGACCTCAGATCTAAGACCTAAGACCTAAGACCTATGACCTAAGACCTAAGACGTAAGACTTAAGACTTATGACCTGAGACCTAAGACCTAAGACCTAAGACCTAAGACCTAAGACCTAAGACCTATGACCTAAGACCTATTACATAAGACCTTAGACCTAAGACCTAAGACCTAAGACCTAGGACCTAAGACCTAAGGCCTAAGACCTAAGACCTAAGACCTAGAACCTACAGCCTAGAACCTAGAACCTTTGAACCCAGAACCTAGAACCTTAAACCTAAGACCTAAGACCTAAGACCTATGACATAAAACCTTAGACCTAAGACTTAAGACCTAGGACCTAGGACCTAAGACCTACGGCCTAAGACCTAAGACCTAAGACCTAAGACCTAAGACCTAAGACCTAAGACCTAAGACCTAAGACCTAAGACCTAAGACATAAAACCTAGAACCTACGGCCTAGAACCTAGAACCTAGAACCTAGAACCTAGATCCTTAGATCTAAGACCTAAGACCTAAGACCTAAGACCTAAGACCTAAGACCTTAGACCTAAGACCTAAGACTTAAGACCTAAGACCTAAGACCTAAGACCTAAGACCTAAGACCTAAGACCAAGACTTAAGACCTAGGACCTAAGACCTAAGACTTAAGACCTGAGACTTAAGACCTGAGACTTAAGACCTAAGACCTAAGACCTAAGACCTAAGACCAAAGACCAAAGACCTAAGACCTAAGACCTAAGACCTAAGACCTAAGACCTAAGACCTAAGACCTAAGACCTAAGACCTAAGACCTAAGACCCAAGACCTAAGACCTAAGACCTAAGACCTAGGACCTAAGACCTAAGACCTAAGACCTAAGACCTAAGACCTAAGACCTAAGACCTAAGACCTAAGACCTAGAACCTAAGACCTAAGACCTACGATCTAGGACATAAGACCTAAGACCTAAGACCTAAGACCTAAGACTTAAGACCTAAGACTTAGGACCTAAGACCTATGACCTAAGACCTAAGATCTAAGACCTAAGATCTAAGACCTAAGATCTAAGACCTAAGACCTAAGACCTAAGACCAAGACTTACGACCTAAGACTTAAGACCTAGGACCTAAGACCCAAGACCTAAGATCTAAGACCTATGATCTAAGACCTAAGACCTACGACCTAAGACCTACGACCTAAGACTTAAGACCTGAGACTTAAGACCCAAGACGTAAGACCTAAGACCCAAGATCTAAGACCTAATATCTAAGACCTAAGACCTAAGACCTAAGACCAAGACTTAAGACCTAAGAATTAAGACCTAGGACCTAAGACCTAAGACCTAAGATCTAAGACCTATGGTCTAAGACCTAACACCTACGACCTAAGACCTAAGACCTAAGACGTAAGACCTAAGATCTAAGACCTAAGACCTAAGACCTAAGACCTAAGACCTAAGACCTAGGACCTAAGACCTAATACCTAAGACTTGAGACCTAAGACCTAAGACCTAAGACCTAAGATCTAAGACCTGAGATCTAAGACCTGAGATCTAAGACCTAAGATCTAAGACCTAAGACCTAAAACCTAAGACCTAAGACCTAAGACCTAAGACCTAAGACCTACGACTTAAGACCTAAGACTTAAGACCTAAGACCTAAGACCTAAGACCTAAGACCTAAGACCTAAGACCTAAGACGTAAGACCTAAGACATAAGACCTAAGACTTAAGACCTAGGACCTAGGACCTAAGGCCTAAGACCCAAGACCTAAGACCTAGAACCTACAGCCTAGAACCTAGAACCTAGAACCCAGAACCTAGAACCTTAAACCTAAGACCTAAGACCTAAGACCTATGACATTAGACCTTAGACCTAAGACCTAAGACCTAGGACCTAGGACCTAAGACCTAAGGCCTAAGACATAAGACCTAAGACCTAAGACCTAAGACCTAAGACCTAAGACCTAAGACCAAGACTTAAGACCTAAGAATTAAGACCTAGGACCTAAGACTTAAGACCTAAGATCTAAGACCTATGGTCTAAGACCAAACACCTACGACCTAAGACCTAAGACCTAAGACGTAAGACCTAAGATCTAAGACCTTAGACCTAAGACCTAAGACCTAAGACCTAAGACCTACGACCTAAGACCTAAGACCTAAGACCTAAGACCTAAAACCTAGGACCTAAGACCAAAGACCTAAGACCTAAGACCTTAGACCTAAGACCTACGACCTAAGACCTAAGACCTAAGACCTAAGACCTATGACCTAAGATCTAAGACCTAAGACCTACGACCTAAGACCTAAGACCTAAGACTTAAGACCTCAGACTTAAGACCTAAGACCTAAGACCTAAGACCTAAGACCTAAGACCTAAGACCTAGGACCTAAGACCTAATACCTAAGACTTGAGACCTAAGACCTAAGACCTAAGACCTAAGATCTAAGACCTGAGATCTAAGACCAAAGACCTAAGACCTAAGACCTTAGACCTTCGACCTAAGACCTACGACCTAAGACCTTAGACCTTCGACCCAAGACCTTAGACCTAAGACCTAAGACCTAAGACCTAGGACCTAGGACCTAAGACCTAAGACCTAAGACCTAAGACCTAAGACCTAAGACCTAAGACCTACGACCTAAGACCTAAGACCTAAGACCTAAGACCTAAAACCTAGGACCTAAGACCAAAGACCTAAGACCTAAGACCTTAGACCTAAGACCTACGACCTAAGACCTAAGACCTAAGACCTAAGACCTATGACCTAAGACCTAAGACCTAAGACCTACGACCTAAGACCTAAGACCTAAGACTTAAGACCTCAGACTTAAGACCTAAGACCTAAGACCTAAGACCTAAGACCTAACACCTAAGACCTAGGACCTAAGACCTAATACCTAAGACTTGAGACCTAAGACCTAAGACCTAAGACCTAAGATCTAAGACCTGAGATCTAAGACCAAAGACCTAAGACCTAAGACCTTAGACCTTCGACCTTCGACCTACGACCTAAGACCTACGACCTAAGACATAAGACCTGAGACTTTAGACCCAAGACGTAAGACCTAAGACCTAAGATCTAAGACCTAATATCTAAGACCTAAGACCTAAGACCTAAGACCTAAGACCTAAGACCTAAGACCTAAGACCTAAGACCTACGACTCAAGACCTAAGACTTAAGACCTAAGACCTAAGACCTAAGACCTAAGACCTAAGACCTAAGACGTAAGACCTAAGACATAAGACCTAAGACTTAAGACCTAAGACCTAAGACCTAAGACCTAAGACCTAAGACCTAAGACCTAAGACCTAAGACTTAAGACCTAAGACTTAAGACCTAAGACGTAAGACCTGGTACTAAGACCTAGGACCTAAGACCTAAGACCTAAGACATAAGACCTAAGACTTGAGACCTAAGACCTAAGACCTAAAATCTAAGACTTATGATCTAAGACCTAAGACCTACGACCTAAGACCTACGACCTAAGACCTACGACCTAAGACCTACGACCTAAGACCTTAGACCTAGGACCTAAGACCTAAGACCTAAGACTTAAGACCTAAGACCTAAGACCTAAGACCTAAGACCTAAGACCTAGGACCTAAGACCTAAGACCTAAGACCTAAGACCTAAGACCTAAGACATAAGACCTCAGATCTAAGACCTAAGACCTAAGACCTAAGACCTAAGACCTAAGACCTAAGACCTAAGACGTAAGACTTAAGACTTAAGACCTGAGACATAGGATCTAAGACCTAAGACCTAAGACCTAAGACCGTAGACCTATGACCTAAGACCTATTACATAAGACCTTAGACCTAAGACCTAAGACCTAAGACCTAGGACCTAAGATCTAAGACCTAAGACCTAAGACCTAAGACCTAGAACCTACAGCCTAGAACCTAGAACCTAGAACCCAGAACCTAGAACCTTAAACCTAAGACCTAAGACCTAAGACCAATGACATAAGACCAATGACATAAGACCTTAGACCTAAGACCTAAGACCTAAGACCTAAGACCTAAAACCTAAGACCTAGGACCTAAGACCTAAGACCTGAGACCTAGGACCTAAGACCTATGACTTAAGACCTAAGACCTAAGACCTATGACCTAAGATCTAAGACCTGAGATCTAAGACCTAAGATCTAAGACCTAAGACCTAAGACCTAAGACCTAAGACCTAAGACCTAAGACCTAAGACCTAGGACCTAAGACCTAAGACCTAAGACCTAAGACCTAAGACCTAAGACCTAAGACCTTAGACCTAAGACCTAAGACTTAAGACCTACGACCTAAGACCTAAGACCTACGACCTAGGACCTAAGACCTAAGACCTAAGACTTAAGACCTAAGACCTAAGACCTAAGACATAAGACCTAAGACCTAAGACCTAAGATCTAAGACCTAAGACCTAAGACCTAAGACCAAGACTTAAGACCTAAGACTTAAGACCTAGGACCTAAGACCTAAGATCTAAGACCTATGATCTAAGACCTAAGACCTACGACCGAAGACCTACGACCTAAGACCTAAGACCTAGGACCTAAGACCTAAGACCTAAGACTTAAGACCTAAGACCTAAGACCTAAGACCTAAGACCTAAGACCTAGGACCTAAGACCTAAGACCTAAGATCTAAACCCTAAGACCTAAGACATAAGACCTCAGATCTAAGACCTAAGACCTAAGACCTATGACCTAAGACCTAAGACGTAAGACTTAAGACTTATGACCTGAGACCTAAGACCTAAGACCTAAGACCTAAGACCTAAGACCTAAGACCTATGACCTAAGACCTATTACATAAGACCTTAGACCTAAGACCTAAGACCTAGGACCTAAGACCTTAGGCCTAAGACCTAAGACCTAAGACCTAGAACCTACAGCCTAGAACCTAGAACCTTTGAACCCAGAACCTAGAACCTTAAACCTAAGACCTAAGACCTAAGACCTATGACATAAAACCTTAGACCTAAGACTTAAGACCTAGGACCTAGGACCTAAGACCTACGGCCTAAGACCTAAGACCTAAGACCTAAGACCTAAGACCTAAGACCTAAGACCTAAGACCTAAGACCTAAGACCTAAGACCTAAGACCTAAGACATAAAACCTAGAACATACGGCCTAGAACCTAGAACCTAGAACCTAGAACCTAGATCCTTAGATCTAAGACCTAAGACCTAAGACCTAAGACCTAAGACCTAAGACCTAAGACCTTAGACCTAAGACCTAAGACTTAAGACCTAAGACCTAAGACCTAAGACCTAAGACCTAAGACCTAAGACCAAGACTTAAGACCTAGGACCTAAGACCTAAGACTTAAGACCTGAGACTTAAGACCTGAGACTTAAGACCTAAGACCTAAGACCTAAGACCTAAGACCAAAGACCAAAGACCTAAGACCTAAGACCTAAGACCTAAGACCTAAGACCTAAGACCTAAGACCTAAGACCTAAGACCTAAGACCTAAGACCCAAGACCTAAGACCTAAGACCTAAGACCTAGGACCTAAGACCTAAGACCTAAGACCTAAGACCTAAGACCTAAGACCTAAGACCTAAGACCTAAGACCTAAGACCTAGAACCTAAGACCTAAGACCTACGATCTAGGACATAAGACCTAAGACCTAAGACCTAAGACCTAAGACTTAAGACCTAAGACTTAGGACCTAAGACCTATGACCTAAGACCTAAGATCTAAGACCTAAGATCTAAGACCTAAGATCTAAGACCTAAGACCTAAGACCTAAGACCAAGACTTACGACCTAAGACTTAAGACCTAGGACCTAAGACCCAAGACCTAAGATCTAAGACCTATGATCTAAGACCTAAGACCTACGACCTAAGATTTACGACCTAAGACTTAAGACATGAGACTTAAGACCCAAGACGTAAGACCTAAGACCTAATATCTAAGACCTAATATCTAAGACCTAAGACCTAAGACCTAAGACCAAGACTTAAGACCTAAGAATTAAGACCTAGGACCTATGACCTAAGACCTAAGATCTAAGACGTAAGACCTAAGATCTAAGACCTAAGACCTAAGACCTACGACCTAAGACCTAAGACCTAGGACCTAAGACCTAATACCTAAGACTAGAGACCTAAGACCTAAGACCTAAGACCTAAGATCTAAGACCTGAGATCTAAGACCTGAGATCTAAGACCTAAGATCTAAGACCTAAGACCTAAAACCTAAAACCTAAGACCTAAGACCTAAGACCTACGACTTAAGACCTAAGACTTAAGACCTAAGACCTAAGACCTAAGACCTAAGACCTAAGACCTAAGACGTAAGACCTAAGACATAAGACCTAAGACTTAAGACCTAGGACCTAAGACCTAAGGCCTAAGACCCAAGACCTAAGACCTAGAACCTACAGCCTAGAACCTAGAACCTAGAACCCAGAACCTAGAACCTTAAACCTATGACCTAAGACCTAAGACCTATGACATTAGACCTTAGACCTAAGACCTAGGACCTAGGACCTAAGACCTAAGGCCTAAGACCTAAGACCTAAGACCTAAGACCTAAGACCTAAGACCTAAAACCTAAGAACTAAGACATAAGACCTAAGACCTAAGACCTAAGACCTAAGACCTAAGACCTAAGACCTAAGACCTAAGACCTAAGACTTAAGACCTAAGACCTAAGACCTATGACCTAGAACCTACAGCCTAGAACCTAGAACCTAGAACCTAGAACCTAGAACCTAGAACCTAAGACCTAAGACCTAAGACCTAGGACCTAAGACCTAAGACCTAAGACCTAAGACCTAAGACCTAAGCCATAAGACTTAAGACCTAAGACCTAAGACCTAAGACCCAAGACCTAAGACCTAAGACCTAAGACTTATGACCTAAGGCCTAAGACCTAATTTCTAAGACATAAGACCTAAGACCTAAGACCTAAGACTTAAGACCTAAGACCTTAGACCTAAGACCTAAGACCTAAGATCTAAGACCTAAGATCTAAGACCTAAGACCTAAGACCTAAGACCTAAGACCTAAGACCTACGACTTAAGACCTAAGACTTAAGACCTAAGACCTAAGACCTAGGACCTAAGACCTAAGACCTAAGACGTAAGACCTAAGACATAAGACCTAAGACTTCAGACCTAAGACCTAAGACCTAAGACCTAAGACCTAAGACCTAAGACCTACGACTTAAGACCTAAGACTTAAGACCTAAGACGTAAGACCTAAGACCTAAGACCTAAGACCTAAGACATAAGACCTAAGACTCAAGACCTAAGACCTAAGATCTAAGACCAAAGATCTAAGACCTAAGACCTAAGACCTAAGACTTAAGACCTAAAACCTAAGGTCTAGGATCTAGGACCTAAACCTTAGACCTAAGACCTAAGACCTTAGAGCTTCGACCCAAGACCTTAGACCTAAGACCTAAGACCTAAGACCTAAGACCTAGGACCTAAGACCTAAGACCTAAGACCTAAGACCTAAGACCTAAGACCTACGACCTAAGACCTAAGACCTAAGACCTAAGACCTAAAACCTAGGACCTAAGACCAAAGACCTAAGACCTAAGACCTTAGACCTAAGACCTAAGACCTAAGACCTAAGACCTAAGACCTAAGACCTATGACCTAAGACCTAAGACCTAAGACCTACGACCTAAGACCTAAGACCTAAGACTTAAGACCTAAGACCTAAGACCTATGACCTAGAACCTACAGCCTAGAACCTAGAACCTAGAACCTAGAACCTAGAACCTAGAACCTAAGACCTAAGACCTAAGACCTAGGACCTAAGACCTAAGACCTAAGACCTAAGACCTAAGACCTAAGCCATAAGACTTAAGACCTAAGACCTAAGACCTAAGACCCAAGACCTAAGACCTAAGACCTAAGACTTATGACCTAAGGCCTAAGACCTAATTTCTAAGACATAAGACCTAAGACCTAAGACCTAAGACTTAAGACCTAAGACCTTAGACCTAAGACCTAAGACCTAAGATCTAAGACCTAAGATCTAAGACCTAAGACCTAAGACCTAACACCTAAGACCTAAGACCTACGACTTAAGACCTAAGACTTAAGACCTAAGACCTAAGACCTAGGACCTAAGACCTAAGACCTAAGACGTAAGACCTAAGACATAAGACCTAAGACTTCAGACCTAAGACCTAAGACCTAAGACCTAAGACCTAAGACCTAAGACCTAAGACTTAAGACCTAAGACTTAAGACCTAAGACGTAAGACCTAAGACCTAAGACCTAAGACCTAAGACATAAGACCTAAGACTCAAGACCTAAGACCTAAGATCTAAGACCAAAGATCTAAGACCTAAGACCTAAGACCTAAGACTTAAGACCTAAAACCTAAGGTCTAGGATCTAGGACCTAAACCTTAGACCTAAGACCTAAGACCTTAGAGCTTCGACCCAAGACCTTAGACCTAAGACCTAAGACCTAAGACCTAAGACCTAGGACCTAAGACCTAAGACCTAAGACCTAAGACCTAAGACCTAAGACCTACGACCTAAGACCTAAGACCTAAGACCTAAGACCTAAAACCTAGGACCTAAGACCAAAGACCTAAGACCTAAGACCTTAGACCTAAGACCTAAGACCTAAGACCTAAGACCTAAGACCTAAGACCTATGACCTAAGACCTAAGACCTAAGACCTACGACCTAAGACCTAAGACCTAAGACTTAAGACCTAAGACTTAAGACCTAAGACCTAAGACCTAGGACCTAAGACCTAATACCTAAGACTTGAGACCTAAGACCTAAGACCTAAGACCTATGATCTAAGACCTGAGATCAAAGACCAAAGACCTAAGACCTAAGACCTTAGACCTTCGACCTAAGACCTACGACCTAAGACCTACGACCTAAGACTTAAGACCTGAGACTTTAGACCCAAGACGTAAGACCTAAGACCTAAGATCTAAGACCTAATATCTAAGACCTAAGACCTAAGACCTAAGACCTAAGACCTAGGACCTAAGACCTAATACCTAAGACTTGAGACCTAAGACCTAAGACCTAAGACCTAAGATCTAAGACCTGAGATCAAAGACCAAAGACCTAAGACCTAAGACCTTAGACCTTCGACCTAAGACCTACGACCTAAGACCTACGACCTAAGACTTAAGACCTGAGACTTTAGACCCAAGACGTAAGACCTAAGACCTAAGATCTAAGACCTAATATCTAAGACCTAAGACCTAAGACCTAAGACCTATGACCTAAGACCTAAGACCTAAGACCTAAGACCTAAGACCTAAGACCTTGAACCTACAGCCTAGAACCTAGAACCTAGAACCTAGAACCTAGAACCTAAGACCTTAGACCTAAGACCTAAGACCTAAGACCTAAGACCTAAGACCTAAGACCTAAGACCTAAGACTTAAGACCTAAGATTTAAGAACTAAGATCTAAGACCTAAGACCTAAAAACTAAGACCTAAGACCAAAGACCTAAGACCTACCACCTAAGACCTAAGACCTAAGACCTAAAACCTAAAACCTAAGGTCTAGGATCTAGGACCTAAACCTAAGACCTAAGACCTAAGACCTATGACCTAAGACCTAAGACCTAAGACCTAAGACCTAAGACCTAAGACCTTGAACCTACAGCCTAGAACCTAGAACCTAGAACCTAGAACCTAGAACCTAAGACCTTAGACCTAAGACCTAAGACCTAAGACCTAAGACCTAAGACCTACGACCTAGGACCTAAGACCTAAGACCTACGACCTAAGACCTAAGACCTAAGACCTAAGACCTAAGATTTAAGACCTACGACCTAAGACCTACGACCTAAGACCAAAGACCTAAGACCTAAGACCTAAGACCTAAGACCTAAGACGTAAGACTTAAGACTTAAGACCTAAGACGTAAGACCTAAGACCTAAGACCTAAGACCTAAGACCTAAGACCTAAGACATAAGACCTAAGACCCAAGACCTAAGACCTAAGATCTAAGACCTAAGATCTAAGACCTAAGACCTAACACCTAAGACTTAAGACCTAAAACCTAAGGTCTAGGATCTAGGACCTAAACCTAAGACCTAAGACCTAAGACCTAAGACCTTAGACCTTCGACCCAAGACCTTAGACCTAAGACCTAAGACCTAAGACCTAAGACCCAAGACCTAGGACCTAAGACCTAAGACCTAAGACCTAAGACCTAAGACCTAAGACCTAAGACCTAAGACCTACGACCTAAGACCTAAGACCTAAGACCAAGACTTAAGACCTAAGAATTAAGACCTAGGACCTAAGACCTAAGACCTAAGATCTAAGACCTATGGTCTAAGACCTAACACCTACGACCTAAGACCTAAGACCTAAGACGTAAGACCTAAGATCTAAGACCTAAGACCTAAGACCTAAGACCTAAGACCTAAGACCTAGGACCTAAGACCTAATACCTAAGACTTGAGACCTAAGACCTAAGACCTAAGACCTAAGATCTAAGACCTGAGATCTAAGACCTGAGATCTAAGACCTAAGATCTAAGACCTAAGACCTAAAACCTAAGACCTAAGACCTAAGACCTAAGACCTACGACTTAAGACCTAAGACTTAAGACCTAAGACCTAAGACCTAAGACCTAAGACCTAAGACCTAAGACCTAAGACGTAAGACCTAAGACATAAGACCTAAGACTTAAGACCTAGGACCTAGGACCTAAGGCCTAAGACCCAAGACCTAAGACCTAGAACCTACAGCCTAGAACCTAGAACCTAGAACCCAGAACCTAGAACCTTAAACCTAAGACCTAAGACCTAAGACCTATGACATTAGACCTTAGACCTAAGACCTAAGACCTAGGACCTAGGACCTAAGACCTAAGGCCTAAGACCTAAGACCTAAGACCTAAGACCTAAGACCTAAGACCTAAGACCTAAGACCTAAGACCAAGACTTAAGACCTAAAAATTAAGACCTAGGACCTAAGACTTAAGACCTAAGATCTAAGACCTATGGTCTAAGACCAAACACCTACGACCTAAGACCTAAGACCTAAGACGTAAGACCTAAGATCTAAGACCTTAGACCTAAGACCTAAGACCTAAGACCTAAGACCTACGACCTAAGACCTAAGACCTAAGACCTAAGACCTAAAACCTAGGACCTAAGACCAAAGACCTAAGACCTAAGACCTTAGACCTAAGACCTACGACCTAAGACCTAAGACCTAAGACCTAAGACCTATGACCTAAGACCTAAGACCTAAGACCTACGACCTAAGACCTAAGACCTAAGACTTAAGACCTCAGACTTAAGACCTAAGACCTAAGACCTAAGACCTAAGACCTAAGACCTAAGACCTAGGACCTAAGACCTAATACCTAAGACTTGAGACCTAAGACCTAAGACCTAAGACCTAAGATCTAAGACCTGAGATCTAAGACCAAAGACCTAAGACCTAAGACCTTAGACCTTCGACCTAAGACCTACGATCTAAGACCTTAGACCTTCGACCCAAGACCTTAGACCTAAGACCTAAGACCTAAGACCTAAGACCTAGGACCTAAGACCTAAGACCTAAGACCTAAGACCTAAGACCTAAGACCTAAGACCTACGACCTAAGACCTAAGACCTAAGACCTAAGACCTAAAACCTAGGACCTAAGACCAAAGACCTAAGACCTAAGACCTTAGACCTAAGACCTACGACCTAAGACCTAAGACCTAAGACCTAAGACCTATGACCTAAGACCTAAGACCTAAGACCTACGACCTAAGACCTAAGACCTAAGACTTAAGACCTCAGACTTAAGACCTAAGACCTAAGACCTAAGACCTAAGACCTAACACCTAAGACCTAGGACCTAAGACCTAATACCTAAGACTTGAGACCTAAGACCTAAGACCTAAGACCTAAGATCTAAGACCTGAGATCTAAGACCAAAGACCTAAGACCTAAGACCTTAGACCTTCGACCTAAGACCTACGACCTAAGACCTACGACCTAAGACATAAGACCTGAGACTTTAGACCCAAGACGTAAGACCTAAGACCTAAGATCTAAGACCTAATATCTAAGACCTAAGACCTAAGACCTAAGACCTAAGACCTAAGACCTAAGACCTAAGACCTAAGACCTACGACTCAAGACCTAAGACTTAAGACCTAAGACCTAAGACCTAAGACCCAAGACCTAAGACCTAAGACGTAAGACCTAAGACATAAGACCTAAGACTTAAGACCTAAGACCTAAGACCTAAGACCTAAGACCTAAGACCTAAGACCTAAGACCTAAGACTTAAGACCTAAGACTTAAGACCTAAGACGTAAGACCTGGTACTAAGACCTAGGACCTAAGACCTAAGACCTAAGACATAAGACCTAAGACTTAAGACCTAAGACCTAAGACCTAAGACCTAAGACCTAAGACCTAAGACCTAAGACCTAAGACCTCACACCTAAGACCTATGACCACAGACCTAAGACTTAAAACCTGAGACTTAAGACCTAAGACCCAAGACCTAAGACCTAAGATCTAAGACCTAAGATCTAAGACCTAAGACCTACGACCTAAGACCTAAGACCTAAGACTAAGACCTAAAACCTAAGGTCCAGGATCTAGGACCTAAACCTAAGACCTAAGACCTAAGACCTAAGACCTTAGACCTTCGACCCAAGACCTTAGACCTAAGACCTAAGACCTAAGACCTAAGACCTGAGACTTAAGACCTACGACCTAAGACCTAAGACCTAAGACCTAGGACCTAAGACCTAAGACCTAAGACTTAAGACCTAAGACCTAAGACCTAAGACCTAAGACCTAAGATCTAAGACCTAAGACCTAAGACCTAAGACCAAGACTTAAGACCTAAGACTTAAGACCTAGGACCTAAGACCTAAAATCTAAGACCTATGATCTAAGACCTAAGACCTACGACCTAAGACCTACGACCTAAGACCTACGACCTAAGACCTACGACCTAAGACCTAAGACCTAGGACCTAAGACCTAAGACCTAAGACTTAAGACCTAAGACCTAAGACCTAAGACCTAAGACCTAAGACCTAGGACCTAAGACCTAAGACCTAAGACCTAAGACCTAAGACCTAAGACATAAGACCTCAGATCTAAGACCTAAGACCTAAGACCTAAGACCTAAGACCTAAGACCTAAGACCTAAGACCTAAGACTTAAGACTTAAGACCTGAGACATAGGATCTAAGACCTAAGACCTAAGACCTAAGACCGTAGACCTATGACCTAAGACCTATTACATAAGACCTTAGACCTAAGACCTAAGACCTAAGACCTAGGACCTAAGATCTAAGACCTAAGACCTAAGACCTAAGACCTAGAACCTACAGCCTAGAACCTAGAACCTAGAACCCAGAACCTAGAACCTTAAACCTAAGACCTAAGACCTAAGACCAATGACATAAGACAAATGACATAAGACCTTAGACCTAAGACCTAAGACCTAAGACCTAAGACCTAAGACCTAAAACCTAAGACCTAGGACCTAAGACCTAAGACCTGAGACCTAGGACCTAAGACCTATGACTTAAGACCTAAGACCTAAGACCTATGACCTAAGATCTAAGTCCTGAGATCTAAGACCTAAGATCTAAGACATAAGACCTAAGACCTAAGACCTAAGACCTAAGACCTAAGACCTAAGACCTAGGACCTAAGACCTAAGACCTAAGACCTAAGACCTAAGACCTAAGACCTAAGACCTTAGACCTAAGACCTAAGACTTAAGACCTACGACCTAAGACCTAAGACCTACGACCTAGGACCTAAGACCTAAGACCTAAGACTTAAGACCTAAGACCTAAGACCTAAGACCTAAGACCTAAGACCTAAGACCTAAGATCTAAGACCTAAGACCTAAGACCTAAGACCAAGACTTAAGACCTAAGACTTAAGACCTAAGACTTAAGACCTAGGACCTAAGACCTAAGATCTAAGACTTATGATCTAAGACCTAAGACCTACGACCTAAGACCTACGACCTAAGACCTAAGACCTAGGACCTAAGACCTAAGACCTAAGACTTAAGACCTAAGACCTAAGACCTAAGACCTAAGACCTAAGACCTAGGACCTAGGACCTAAGACCTAAGATCTAAACCCTAAGACCTAAGACATAAGACCTCAGATCTAAGACCTAAGACCTAAGACCTATGACCTAAGACCTAAGACGTAAGACTTAAGACTTATGACCTGAGACCTAAGACCTAAGACCTAAGACCTAAGACCTAAGACCTAAGACCTAAGACCTAAGACCTAAGACCTAAGACCTTAGACCTAAGACCTAAGACTTAAGACCTAAGACCTAAGACCTAAGACCTAAGACGTAAGACCTAAGACCAAGACTTAAGACCTAGGACCTAAGACCTAAGACTTAAGACCTGAGACTTAAGACCTGAGACTTAAGACCTAAGACCTAAGATCTAAGACCTAAGATCTAAGACCTAAGACCTAAGACCTAAGACCTAAGACCTAAGACCTAAGACCTAAGACCTAAGACCTAAGACCTACGACCTAAGACCTACGACCTAAGACCTAAAACCTAGGACCTAAGACCAAAGACCTAAGACCTAAGACCTTAGACCTAAGACCTAAGACCTAAGACCTGAGACCTAAGACCTAAGACCTAAGACCTAAGACCTAAGACCTAAGACCTAGAACCTAAGACCTAAGACCTAAGATCTAGGACATAAGACCTAAGACCTAAGACCTAAGACCTAAGACTTAAGACCTAAGACTTAGGACCTAAGACCTATGACCTAAGACCTAAGATCTAAGACCTAAGATCTAAGACCTAAGATCTAAGACCTAAGACCTAAGACCTAAGACCAAGACTTACGACCTAAGACTTAAGACCTAGGACCTAAGACCCAAGACCTAAGATCTAAGACCTATGATCTAAGACCTAAGACCTACGACCTAAGATTTACGACCTAAGACTTAAGACCTGAGACTTAAGACCCAAGACGTAAGACCTAAGACCTAATATCTAAGACCTAATATCTAAGACCTAAGACCTAAGACCTAAGACCAAGACTTAAGACCTAAGAATTAAGACCTAGGACCTATGACCTAAGACCTAAGATCTAAGACCTATGGTCTAAGACCTAACACCTACGACCTAAGACCTAAGACCTAAGACGTAAGACCTAAGATCTAAGACCTAAGACCTAAGACCTAAGACCTAAGACCTAGGACCTAAGACCTAATACCTAAGACTAGAGACCTAAGACCTAAGACCTAAGACCTAAGATCTAAGACCTGAGATCTAAGACCTGAGATCTAAGACCTAAGATCTAAGACCTAAGACCTAAAACCTAAGACCTAAGACCTAAGACCTAAGACCTACGACTTAAGACCTAAGACTTAAGACCTAAGACCTAAGACCTAAGACCTAAGACCTAAGACCTAAGACCTAAGACGTAAGACCTAAGACATAAGACCTAAGACTTAAGACCTAGGACCTAAGACCTAAGGCCTAAGACTTAAGACCTAAGACCTAAGACCTATGACCTAGAACCTACAGCCTAGAACCTAGAACCTAGAACCTAGAACCTAGAACCTAGAACCTAAGACCTAAGACCTAAGACCTAGGACCTAAGACCTAAGACCTAAGACCTAAGACCTAAGACCTAAGCCATAAGACTTAAGACCTAAGACCTAAGACCTAAGACCCAAGACCTAAGACCTAAGACCTAAGACCTATGACCTAAGGCCTAAGACCTAATTTCTAAGACATAAGACCTAAGACCTAAGACCTAAGACTTAAGACCTAAGACCTTAGACCTAAGACCTAAGACCTAAGATCTAAGACCTAAGATCTAAGACCAAAGACCTAAGACCTAAGACCTAAGACCTAAGACCTACGACTTAAGACCTAAGACTTATAACCTAAGACCTAAGACCTAAGACCTAAGACCTAAGACGTAAGACCTAAGACATAAGACCTAAGACTTCAGACCTAAGACCTAAGACCTAGGACCTAAGACCTAAGACCTAAGACCTAAGACTTAAGACCTAAGACTTAAGACCTAAGACGTAAGACCTAAGACCTAAGACCTAAGACCTAAGACATAAGACCTATGACCCAAGACCTAAGACCTAAGATCTAAGACCTAAGATCTAAGGCCTAAGACCTAAGACCTAAGACTTAAGACCTAAAACCTAAGGTCTAGGATCTAGGACCTAAACCTAAGACCTAAGACCTAAGACCTTAGACCTTCGACCCAAGACCTTAGACCTAAGACCTAAGACCTAAGACCTAAGACCTTAGACCTTAGACCTAAGACCTAAGACCTAAGACCTAAGACCTACGACCTAAGACCTAAGACCTAAGACCTAAGACATAAAACCTAGGACCTAAGACCAAAGACCTAAGACCTAAGACCTTAGACCTAAGACCTACGACCTAAGACCTAAGACCTAAGACCTAAGACCTATGACCTAAGACCTAAGACCTAAGACCTACGACCTAAGACCTAAGACCTAAGACTTAAGACCTCAGACTTAAGACCTAAGACCTAAGACCTAAGACCTAAGACCTAAGACCTAAGACCTAGGACCTAAGACCTAATACCTAAGACTTGAGACCTAAGACCTAAGACCTAAGACCTAAGATCTAAGACCTGAGATCTAAGACCAAAGACCTAAGACCTAAGACCTTAGACCTTCGACCTAAGACCTACGACCTAAGACCTACGACCTAAGACTTAAGACCTGAGATTTTAGACCCAAGACGTAAGACCTAAGACCTAAGATCTAAGACCTAATATCTAAGACCTAAGACCTAAGACCTAAGACCTAAGACCTATGACCTAAGACCTAAGACCTAAGACCTAAGACCTAAGACCTTGAACCTACAGCCTAGAACCTAGAACCTAGAACCTAGAACCTAGAACCTAAGACCTTAGACCTAAGACCTAAGACCTAAGACCTAAGACCTAAGACCTAAGACCTAAGACTTAAGACCTAAGACTTAAGAACTAAGATCTAAGACCTGAGACCTAAGAACTAAGACCTAAGACCTAAGACCTAAGACCTACCACCTAAGACCTAAGACCTAAGACGAGGGACCTAAGACCAGGGTCCTAAAACCTAAGACCTAAGACCTAAGACCTAAGACCTAAGACCTAAGACCTAAAACCTAAAACCTAAGATCTAGGATCTAGGACCTAAACCTAAGACCTAAGACCTAGGACCTTAGACCTTCGACCTAAGACCTTAGACCTTCGACCTAAGACCTTAGACCTAAGACCTAAGACCTAAGACCTAAGACCTAAGACCTACGACCTAGGACCTTCGACCTAAGACCTAAGACCTAAGACCTAGGACCTAAGACCTAAGACTTAAGACCTAAGACCTAAGACCTAAGACCTAAGATCTAAGACCTAAGATCTAAGACCTAAGATCTTAGACCTAAGACCTAAGACCTAAGACCAAGACTTAAGACCTAAGACTTAAGACCTAGGACCTAAGACCCAAGACCTAAGATCTAAGACCTATGACCTAAGACCTAAGACCTACGACCTAAGACCTACGACCTAAGACCTACGACCTAAGACTTAAGACCTGAGACTTAAGACCCAAGACGTAAGACCTAAGACCTAAGATCTAAGACCTAATATCTAAGACCTAAGACCTAAGACCTAAGACCAAGACTTAAGACCAAAGACTTAAGACCTAGGACCTAAGACCTAAGACCTAAGATCTAAGACCTATGGTCTAAGACCTAACACCTACGACCTAAGACCTAAGGCCTAAGACCTAAGACCTAAGACCTAGGACCTAAGACCTGAGACCTAAGATTTAAGACCTAAGATCTAAGACCTAAGACCTAAGACCTAAGACCTAAGACCTAGGACCTAAGACCTAATACCTAAGACTTGAGACCTAAGACCTAAGACCTAAGACCTAAGACTTAAGACCTAAGACCTAAGACCTAAGACCTAAGATCTAAGACCTAAGACCTAAGACCTAAGACCTAAGACCTAAGACCTAAGACCTAAGACCTAGGACCTAAGACCTAAGACCTAAGACCTAAGACCTAAGACCTAAGACCTAAGACCTTTGACCTAAGACCTAAGACTTAAGACCTACGACCTAAGACCTAAGACCTACGACCTAGGACCTAAGACCTAAGACCTAAGACCTAAGACCTAAGACCTAAGACCTAAGACCTAAGACCTAAGACCTAAGACCTAAGATCTAAAACCTAAGACCTAAGACCTTAGACCAAGACTTAAGACCTAAAACTTAAGACCTAGGACCTAAGACCTAAGATCTAAGACCTATGATCTAAGACCTAAGACCTACGACCTAAGACCTACGACCTAAGACCTAAGACCTAGGACCTAAGACCTAAGACCTAAGACTTAAGACCTAAGACCTCAGACCTAAGACCTAGGACCTAAGACCTAAGACCTAAGACCTAAGACCTAAGACCTAAGACCTAAGACATAAGACCTCAGATCTAAGACCTAAGACCTAAGACCTATGACCTAAGACCTAAGACCTAAGACCTAAGACGTAAGACCTAAAACCTAAGACCGAAGACCTAAGACCTTAGACCTAAGACCTAAGACCTGAGACCTAAGACCTAAGACCTAAGACCTAAGACCTAAGACCTAAGACCTAAGACCTAAGACCTAAGACCTAAGACCTAAGACATAAAACCTAGAACCTACGGCCTAGAACCTAGAACCTAGAACCTAGAACCTAGATCCTTAGATCTAAGACCTAAGACCTAAGACCTAAGACCTAAGACCTAAGACCTAAGACCTTAGACCTAAGACCTAAGACTTAAGACCTAAGACCTAAGACCTAAGACCTAAGACCTAAGACCTAAGACCAAGACTTAAGACCTAGGACCTAAGACCTAAGACTTAAGACCTGAGACTTAAGACCTGAGACTTAAGACCTAAGACCTAAGACCTAAGACCTAAGACCAAAGACCAAAGACCTAAGACCTAAGACCTAAGACCTAAGACCTAAGACCTAAGACCTAAGACCTAAGACCTAAGACCTAAGACCTAAGACCCAAGACCTAAGACCTAAGACCTAAGACCTAGGACCTAAGACCTAAGACCTAAGACCTAAGACCTAAGACCTAAGACCTAAGACCTAAGACCTAAGACCTAAGACCTAGAACCTAAGACCTAAGACCTACGATCTAGGACATAAGACCTAAGACCTAAGACCTAAGACCTAAGACTTAAGACCTAAGACTTAGGACCTAAGACCTATGACCTAAGACCTAAGATCTAAGACCTAAGATCTAAGACCTAAGATCTAAGACCTAAGACCTAAGACCTAAGACCAAGACTTACGACCTAAGACTTAAGACCTAGGACCTAAGACCCAAGACCTAAGATCTAAGACCTATGATCTAAGACCTAAGACCTACGACCTAAGATTTACGACCTAAGACTTAAGACCTGAGACTTAAGACCCAAGACGTAAGACCTAAGACCTAATATCTAAGACCTAATATCTAAGACCTAAGACCTAAGACCTAAGACCAAGACTTAAGACCTAAGAATTAAGACCTAGGACCTATGACCTAAGACCTAAGATCTAAGACCTATGGTCTAAGACCTAACACCTACGACCTAAGACCTAAGACCTAAGACGTAAGACCTAAGATCTAAGACCTAAGACCTAAGACCTACGACCTAAGACCTAAGACCTAGGACCTAAGACCTAATACCTAAGACTAGAGACCTAAGACCTAAGACCTAAGACCTAAGACCTAAGATCTAAGACCTGAGATCTAAGACCTGAGATCTAAGACCTAAGATCTAAGACCTAAGACCTAAAACCTAAAACCTAAGACCTAAGACCTAAGACCTACGACTTAAGACCTAAGACTTAAGACCTAAGACCTAAGACCTAAGACCTAAGACCTAAGACCTAAGACCTAAGACGTAAGACCTAAGACATAAGACCTAAGACTTATGACCTAGGACCTAAGACCTAAGGCCTAAGACCCAAGACCTAAGACCTAGAACCTACAGCCTAGAACCTAGAACCTAGAACCCAGAACCTAGAACCTTAAACCTATGACCTAAGACCTAAGACCTATGACATTAGACCTTAGACCTAAGACCTAGGACCTAGGACCTAAGACCTAAGGCCTAAGACCTAAGACCTAAGACCTAAGACCTAAGACCTAAGACCTAAAACCTAAGAACTAAGACATAAGACCTAAGACCTAAGACCTAAGACCTAAGACCTAAGACCTAAGACCTAAGACCTAAGACCTAAGACTTAAGACCTAAGACCTAAGACCTATGACCTAGAACCTACAGCCTAGAACCTAGAACCTAGAACCTAGAACCTAGAACCTAGAACCTAAGACCTAAGACCTAAGACCTAGGACCTAAGACCTAAGACCTAAGACCTAAGACCTAAGACCTAAGCCATAAGACTTAAGACCTAAGACTTAAGACCTAAGACCTAAGACCTAAGACCCAAGACCTAAGACCTAAGACCTAAGACTTAAGACCTAAGACCTAAGACCTATGACCTAGAACCTACAGCCTAGAACCTAGAACCTAAGACCTAAGACCTAAGACCTAGGACCTAAGACCTAAGACCTAAGACCTAAGACCTAAGACCTAAGCCATAAGACTTAAGACCTAAGACCTAAGACCTAAGACTTAAGACCTAAGACCTAAGACCTATGACCTAGAACCTACAGCCTAGAACCTAGAACCTAGAACCTAGAACCTAGAACCTAGAACCTAAGACCTAAGACCTAAGACCTAAGACCTAAGACCTAGGACCTAAGACCTAATACCTAAGACTTGAGACCTAAGACCTAAGACCTAAGACCTAAGATCTAAGACCTGAGATCAAAGACCAAAGACCTAAGACCTAAGACCTTAGACCTTCGACCTAAGACCTACGACCTAAGACCTACGACCTAAGACTTAAGACCTGAGACTTTAGACCCAAGACGTAAGACCTAAGACCTAAGATCTAAGACCTAATATCTAAGACCTAAGACCTAAGACCTAAGACCTATGACCTAAGACCTAAGACCTAAGACCTAAGACCTAAGACCTAAGACCTTGAACCTACAGCCTAGAACCTAGAACCTAGAACCTAGAACCTAGAACCTAAGACCTTAGACCTAAGACCTAAGACCTAAGACCTAAGACCTAAGACCTAAGACCTAAGACCTAAGACTTAAGACCTAAGATTTAAGAACTAAGATCTAAGACCTAAGACCTAAAAACTAAGACCTAAGACCAAAGACCTAAGACCTACCACCTAAGACCTAAGACCTAAGACCTAAAACCTAAAACCTAAGGTCTAGGATCTAGGACCTAAACCTAAGACCTAAGACCTAAGACCTATGACCTAAGACCTAAGACCTAAGACCTAAGACCTAAGACCTAAGACCTTGAACCTACAGCCTAGAACCTAGAACCTAGAACCTAGAACCTAGAACCTAAGACCTTAGACCTAAGACCTAAGACCTAAGACCTAAGACCTAAGACCTACGACCTAGGACCTAAGACCTAAGACCTACGACCTAAGACCTAAGACCTAAGACCTAAGACCTAAGATTTAAGACCTACGACCTAAGACCTACGACCTAAGACCAAAGACCTAAGACCTAAGACCTAAGACCTAAGACCTAAGACCTAAGACGTAAGACTTAAGACTTAAGACCTAAGACGTAAGACCTAAGACCTAAGACCTAAGACCTAAGACCTAAGACCTAAGACATAAGACCTAAGACCCAAGACCTAAGACCTAAGATCTAAGACCTAAGATCTAAGACCTAAGACCTAACACCTAAGACTTAAGACCTAAAACCTAAGGTCTAGGATCTAGGACCTAAACCTAAGACCTAAGACCTAAGACCTAAGACCTTAGACCTTCGACCCAAGACCTTAGACCTAAGACCTAAGACCTAAGACCTAAGACCCAAGACCTAGGACCTAAGACCTAAGACCTAAGACCTAAGACCTAAGACCTAAGACCTAAGACCTAAGACCTACGACCTAAGACCTAAGACCTAAGACCAAGACTTAAGACCTAAGAATTAAGACCTAGGACCTAAGACCTAAGACCTAAGATCTAAGACCTATGGTCTAAGACCTAACACCTACGACCTAAGACCTAAGACCTAAGACGTAAGACCTAAGATCTAAGACCTAAGACCTAAGACCTAAGACCTAAGACCTAAGACCTAGGACCTAAGACCTAATACCTAAGACTTGAGACCTAAGACCTAAGACCTAAGACCTAAGATCTAAGACCTGAGATCTAAGACCTGAGATCTAAGACCTAAGATCTAAGACCTAAGACCTAAAACCTAAGACCTAAGACCTAAGACCTAAGACCTACGACTTAAGACCTAAGACTTAAGACCTAAGACCTAAGACCTAAGACCTAAGACCTAAGACCTAAGACCTAAGACGTAAGACCTAAGACATAAGACCTAAGACTTAAGACCTAGGACCTAGGACCTAAGGCCTAAGACCCAAGACCTAAGACCTAGAACCTACAGCCTAGAACCTAGAACCTAGAACCCAGAACCTAGAACCTTAAACCTAAGACCTAAGACCTAAGACCTATGACATTAGACCTTAGACCTAAGACCTAAGACCTAGGACCTAGGACCTAAGACCTAAGGCCTAAGACCTAAGACCTAAGACCTAAGACCTAAGACCTAAGACCTAAGACCTAAGACCTAAGACCAAGACTTAAGACCTAAAAATTAAGACCTAGGACCTAAGACTTAAGACCTAAGATCTAAGACCTATGGTCTAAGACCAAACACCTACGACCTAAGACCTAAGACCTAAGACGTAAGACCTAAGATCTAAGACCTTAGACCTAAGACCTAAGACCTAAGACCTAAGACCTACGACCTAAGACCTAAGACCTAAGACCTAAGACCTAAAACCTAGGACCTAAGACCAAAGACCTAAGACCTAAGACCTTAGACCTAAGACCTACGACCTAAGACCTAAGACCTAAGACCTAAGACCTATGACCTAAGACCTAAGACCTAAGACCTACGACCTAAGACCTAAGACCTAAGACTTAAGACCTCAGACTTAAGACCTAAGACCTAAGACCTAAGACCTAAGACCTAAGACCTAAGACCTAGGACCTAAGACCTAATACCTAAGACTTGAGACCTAAGACCTAAGACCTAAGACCTAAGATCTAAGACCTGAGATCTAAGACCAAAGACCTAAGACCTAAGACCTTAGACCTTCGACCTAAGACCTACGATCTAAGACCTTAGACCTTCGACCCAAGACCTTAGACCTAAGACCTAAGACCTAAGACCTAAGACCTAGGACCTAAGACCTAAGACCTAAGACCTAAGACCTAAGACCTAAGACCTAAGACCTACGACCTAAGACCTAAGACCTAAGACCTAAGACCTAAAACCTAGGACCTAAGACCAAAGACCTAAGACCTAAGACCTTAGACCTAAGACCTACGACCTAAGACCTAAGACCTAAGACCTAAGACCTATGACCTAAGACCTAAGACCTAAGACCTACGACCTAAGACCTAAGACCTAAGACTTAAGACCTCAGACTTAAGACCTAAGACCTAAGACCTAAGACCTAAGACCTAACACCTAAGACCTAGGACCTAAGACCTAATACCTAAGACTTGAGACCTAAGACCTAAGACCTAAGACCTAAGATCTAAGACCTGAGATCTAAGACCAAAGACCTAAGACCTAAGACCTTAGACCTTCGACCTAAGACCTACGACCTAAGACCTACGACCTAAGACATAAGACCTGAGACTTTAGACCCAAGACGTAAGACCTAAGACCTAAGATCTAAGACCTAATATCTAAGACCTAAGACCTAAGACCTAAGACCTAAGACCTAAGACCTAAGACCTAAGACCTAAGACCTACGACTCAAGACCTAAGACTTAAGACCTAAGACCTAAGACCTAAGACCCAAGACCTAAGACCTAAGACGTAAGACCTAAGACATAAGACCTAAGACTTAAGACCTAAGACCTAAGACCTAAGACCTAAGACCTAAGACCTAAGACCTAAGACCTAAGACTTAAGACCTAAGACTTAAGACCTAAGACGTAAGACCTGGTACTAAGACCTAGGACCTAAGACCTAAGACCTAAGACATAAGACCTAAGACTTAAGACCTAAGACCTAAGACCTAAGACCTAAGACCTAAGACCTAAGACCTAAGACCTAAGACCTCACACCTAAGACCTATGACCACAGACCTAAGACTTAAAACCTGAGACTTAAGACCTAAGACCCAAGACCTAAGACCTAAGATCTAAGACCTAAGATCTAAGACCTAAGACCTACGACCTAAGACCTAAGACCTAAGACTAAGACCTAAAACCTAAGGTCCAGGATCTAGGACCTAAACCTAAGACCTAAGACCTAAGACCTAAGACCTTAGACCTTCGACCCAAGACCTTAGACCTAAGACCTAAGACCTAAGACCTAAGACCTGAGACTTAAGACCTACGACCTAAGACCTAAGACCTAAGACCTAGGACCTAAGACCTAAGACCTAAGACTTAAGACCTAAGACCTAAGACCTAAGACCTAAGACCTAAGATCTAAGACCTAAGACCTAAGACCTAAGACCAAGACTTAAGACCTAAGACTTAAGACCTAGGACCTAAGACCTAAAATCTAAGACCTATGATCTAAGACCTAAGACCTACGACCTAAGACCTACGACCTAAGACCTACGACCTAAGACCTACGACCTAAGACCTAAGACCTAGGACCTAAGACCTAAGACCTAAGACTTAAGACCTAAGACCTAAGACCTAAGACCTAAGACCTAAGACCTAGGACCTAAGACCTAAGACCTAAGACCTAAGACCTAAGACCTAAGACATAAGACCTCAGATCTAAGACCTAAGACCTAAGACCTAAGACCTAAGACCTAAGACCTAAGACCTAAGACCTAAGACTTAAGACTTAAGACCTGAGACATAGGATCTAAGACCTAAGACCTAAGACCTAAGACCGTAGACCTATGACCTAAGACCTATTACATAAGACCTTAGACCTAAGACCTAAGACCTAAGACCTAGGACCTAAGATCTAAGACCTAAGACCTAAGACCTAAGACCTAGAACCTACAGCCTAGAACCTAGAACCTAGAACCCAGAACCTAGAACCTTAAACCTAAGACCTAAGACCTAAGACCAATGACATAAGACAAATGACATAAGACCTTAGACCTAAGACCTAAGACCTAAGACCTAAGACCTAAGACCTAAAACCTAAGACCTAGGACCTAAGACCTAAGACCTGAGACCTAGGACCTAAGACCTATGACTTAAGACCTAAGACCTAAGACCTATGACCTAAGATCTAAGTCCTGAGATCTAAGACCTAAGATCTAAGACATAAGACCTAAGACCTAAGACCTAAGACCTAAGACCTAAGACCTAAGACCTAGGACCTAAGACCTAAGACCTAAGACCTAAGACCTAAGACCTAAGACCTAAGACCTTAGACCTAAGACCTAAGACTTAAGACCTACGACCTAAGACCTAAGACCTACGACCTAGGACCTAAGACCTAAGACCTAAGACTTAAGACCTAAGACCTAAGACCTAAGACCTAAGACCTAAGACCTAAGACCTAAGATCTAAGACCTAAGACCTAAGACCTAAGACCAAGACTTAAGACCTAAGACTTAAGACCTAAGACTTAAGACCTAGGACCTAAGACCTAAGATCTAAGACTTATGATCTAAGACCTAAGACCTACGACCTAAGACCTACGACCTAAGACCTAAGACCTAGGACCTAAGACCTAAGACCTAAGACTTAAGACCTAAGACCTAAGACCTAAGACCTAAGACCTAAGACCTAGGACCTAGGACCTAAGACCTAAGATCTAAACCCTAAGACCTAAGACATAAGACCTCAGATCTAAGACCTAAGACCTAAGACCTATGACCTAAGACCTAAGACGTAAGACTTAAGACTTATGACCTGAGACCTAAGACCTAAGACCTAAGACCTAAGACCTAAGACCTAAGACCTAAGACCTAAGACCTAAGACCTAAGACCTTAGACCTAAGACCTAAGACTTAAGACCTAAGACCTAAGACCTAAGACCTAAGACGTAAGACCTAAGACCAAGACTTAAGACCTAGGACCTAAGACCTAAGACTTAAGACCTGAGACTTAAGACCTGAGACTTAAGACCTAAGACCTAAGATCTAAGACCTAAGATCTAAGACCTAAGACCTAAGACCTAAGACCTAAGACCTAAGACCTAAGACCTAAGACCTAAGACCTAAGACCTACGACCTAAGACCTACGACCTAAGACCTAAAACCTAGGACCTAAGACCAAAGACCTAAGACCTAAGACCTTAGACCTAAGACCTAAGACCTAAGACCTGAGACCTAAGACCTAAGACCTAAGACCTAAGACCTAAGACCTAAGACCTAGAACCTAAGACCTAAGACCTAAGATCTAGGACATAAGACCTAAGACCTAAGACCTAAGACCTAAGACTTAAGACCTAAGACTTAGGACCTAAGACCTATGACCTAAGACCTAAGATCTAAGACCTAAGATCTAAGACCTAAGATCTAAGACCTAAGACCTAAGACCTAAGACCAAGACTTACGACCTAAGACTTAAGACCTAGGACCTAAGACCCAAGACCTAAGATCTAAGACCTATGATCTAAGACCTAAGACCTACGACCTAAGATTTACGACCTAAGACTTAAGACCTGAGACTTAAGACCCAAGACGTAAGACCTAAGACCTAATATCTAAGACCTAATATCTAAGACCTAAGACCTAAGACCTAAGACCAAGACTTAAGACCTAAGAATTAAGACCTAGGACCTATGACCTAAGACCTAAGATCTAAGACCTATGGTCTAAGACCTAACACCTACGACCTAAGACCTAAGACCTAAGACGTAAGACCTAAGATCTAAGACCTAAGACCTAAGACCTAAGACCTAAGACCTAGGACCTAAGACCTAATACCTAAGACTAGAGACCTAAGACCTAAGACCTAAGACCTAAGATCTAAGACCTGAGATCTAAGACCTGAGATCTAAGACCTAAGATCTAAGACCTAAGACCTAAAACCTAAGACCTAAGACCTAAGACCTAAGACCTACGACTTAAGACCTAAGACTTAAGACCTAAGACCTAAGACCTAAGACCTAAGACCTAAGACCTAAGACCTAAGACGTAAGACCTAAGACATAAGACCTAAGACTTAAGACCTAGGACCTAAGACCTAAGGCCTAAGACTTAAGACCTAAGACCTAAGACCTATGACCTAGAACCTACAGCCTAGAACCTAGAACCTAGAACCTAGAACCTAGAACCTAGAACCTAAGACCTAAGACCTAAGACCTAGGACCTAAGACCTAAGACCTAAGACCTAAGACCTAAGACCTAAGCCATAAGACTTAAGACCTAAGACCTAAGACCTAAGACCCAAGACCTAAGACCTAAGACCTAAGACCTATGACCTAAGGCCTAAGACCTAATTTCTAAGACATAAGACCTAAGACCTAAGACCTAAGACTTAAGACCTAAGACCTTAGACCTAAGACCTAAGACCTAAGATCTAAGACCTAAGATCTAAGACCAAAGACCTAAGACCTAAGACCTAAGACCTAAGACCTACGACTTAAGACCTAAGACTTATAACCTAAGACCTAAGACCTAAGACCTAAGACCTAAGACGTAAGACCTAAGACATAAGACCTAAGACTTCAGACCTAAGACCTAAGACCTAGGACCTAAGACCTAAGACCTAAGACCTAAGACTTAAGACCTAAGACTTAAGACCTAAGACGTAAGACCTAAGACCTAAGACCTAAGACCTAAGACATAAGACCTATGACCCAAGACCTAAGACCTAAGATCTAAGACCTAAGATCTAAGGCCTAAGACCTAAGACCTAAGACTTAAGACCTAAAACCTAAGGTCTAGGATCTAGGACCTAAACCTAAGACCTAAGACCTAAGACCTTAGACCTTCGACCCAAGACCTTAGACCTAAGACCTAAGACCTAAGACCTAAGACCTTAGACCTTAGACCTAAGACCTAAGACCTAAGACCTAAGACCTACGACCTAAGACCTAAGACCTAAGACCTAAGACATAAAACCTAGGACCTAAGACCAAAGACCTAAGACCTAAGACCTTAGACCTAAGACCTACGACCTAAGACCTAAGACCTAAGACCTAAGACCTATGACCTAAGACCTAAGACCTAAGACCTACGACCTAAGACCTAAGACCTAAGACTTAAGACCTCAGACTTAAGACCTAAGACCTAAGACCTAAGACCTAAGACCTAAGACCTAAGACCTAGGACCTAAGACCTAATACCTAAGACTTGAGACCTAAGACCTAAGACCTAAGACCTAAGATCTAAGACCTGAGATCTAAGACCAAAGACCTAAGACCTAAGACCTTAGACCTTCGACCTAAGACCTACGACCTAAGACCTACGACCTAAGACTTAAGACCTGAGATTTTAGACCCAAGACGTAAGACCTAAGACCTAAGATCTAAGACCTAATATCTAAGACCTAAGACCTAAGACCTAAGACCTAAGACCTATGACCTAAGACCTAAGACCTAAGACCTAAGACCTAAGACCTTGAACCTACAGCCTAGAACCTAGAACCTAGAACCTAGAACCTAGAACCTAAGACCTTAGACCTAAGACCTAAGACCTAAGACCTAAGACCTAAGACCTAAGACCTAAGACTTAAGACCTAAGACTTAAGAACTAAGATCTAAGACCTGAGACCTAAGAACTAAGACCTAAGACCTAAGACCTAAGACCTACCACCTAAGACCTAAGACCTAAGACGAGGGACCTAAGACCAGGGTCCTAAAACCTAAGACCTAAGACCTAAGACCTAAGACCTAAGACCTAAGACCTAAAACCTAAAACCTAAGATCTAGGATCTAGGACCTAAACCTAAGACCTAAGACCTAGGACCTTAGACCTTCGACCTAAGACCTTAGACCTTCGACCTAAGACCTTAGACCTAAGACCTAAGACCTAAGACCTAAGACCTAAGACCTACGACCTAGGACCTTCGACCTAAGACCTAAGACCTAAGACCTAGGACCTAAGACCTAAGACTTAAGACCTAAGACCTAAGACCTAAGACCTAAGATCTAAGACCTAAGATCTAAGACCTAAGATCTTAGACCTAAGACCTAAGACCTAAGACCAAGACTTAAGACCTAAGACTTAAGACCTAGGACCTAAGACCCAAGACCTAAGATCTAAGACCTATGACCTAAGACCTAAGACCTACGACCTAAGACCTACGACCTAAGACCTACGACCTAAGACTTAAGACCTGAGACTTAAGACCCAAGACGTAAGACCTAAGACCTAAGATCTAAGACCTAATATCTAAGACCTAAGACCTAAGACCTAAGACCAAGACTTAAGACCAAAGACTTAAGACCTAGGACCTAAGACCTAAGACCTAAGATCTAAGACCTATGGTCTAAGACCTAACACCTACGACCTAAGACCTAAGGCCTAAGACCTAAGACCTAAGACCTAGGACCTAAGACCTGAGACCTAAGATTTAAGACCTAAGATCTAAGACCTAAGACCTAAGACCTAAGACCTAAGACCTAGGACCTAAGACCTAATACCTAAGACTTGAGACCTAAGACCTAAGACCTAAGACCTAAGACTTAAGACCTAAGACCTAAGACCTAAGACCTAAGATCTAAGACCTAAGACCTAAGACCTAAGACCTAAGACCTAAGACCTAAGACCTAAGACCTAGGACCTAAGACCTAAGACCTAAGACCTAAGACCTAAGACCTAAGACCTAAGACCTTTGACCTAAGACCTAAGACTTAAGACCTACGACCTAAGACCTAAGACCTACGACCTAGGACCTAAGACCTAAGACCTAAGACCTAAGACCTAAGACCTAAGACCTAAGACCTAAGACCTAAGACCTAAGACCTAAGATCTAAAACCTAAGACCTAAGACCTTAGACCAAGACTTAAGACCTAAAACTTAAGACCTAGGACCTAAGACCTAAGATCTAAGACCTATGATCTAAGACCTAAGACCTACGACCTAAGACCTACGACCTAAGACCTAAGACCTAGGACCTAAGACCTAAGACCTAAGACTTAAGACCTAAGACCTCAGACCTAAGACCTAGGACCTAAGACCTAAGACCTAAGACCTAAGACCTAAGACCTAAGACCTAAGACATAAGACCTCAGATCTAAGACCTAAGACCTAAGACCTATGACCTAAGACCTAAGACCTAAGACCTAAGACGTAAGACCTAAAACCTAAGACCGAAGACCTAAGACCTTAGACCTAAGACCTAAGACCTGAGACCTAAGACCTAAGACCTAAGACCTAAGACCTAAGACCTAAGACCTAAGACCTAAGACCTAAGACCTAAGACCTAAGACATAAAACCTAGAACCTACGGCCTAGAACCTAGAACCTAGAACCTAGAACCTAGATCCTTAGATCTAAGACCTAAGACCTAAGACCTAAGACCTAAGACCTAAGACCTAAGACCTTAGACCTAAGACCTAAGACTTAAGACCTAAGACCTAAGACCTAAGACCTAAGACCTAAGACCTAAGACCAAGACTTAAGACCTAGGACCTAAGACCTAAGACTTAAGACCTGAGACTTAAGACCTGAGACTTAAGACCTAAGACCTAAGACCTAAGACCTAAGACCAAAGACCAAAGACCTAAGACCTAAGACCTAAGACCTAAGACCTAAGACCTAAGACCTAAGACCTAAGACCTAAGACCTAAGACCTAAGACCCAAGACCTAAGACCTAAGACCTAAGACCTAGGACCTAAGACCTAAGACCTAAGACCTAAGACCTAAGACCTAAGACCTAAGACCTAAGACCTAAGACCTAAGACCTAGAACCTAAGACCTAAGACCTACGATCTAGGACATAAGACCTAAGACCTAAGACCTAAGACCTAAGACTTAAGACCTAAGACTTAGGACCTAAGACCTATGACCTAAGACCTAAGATCTAAGACCTAAGATCTAAGACCTAAGATCTAAGACCTAAGACCTAAGACCTAAGACCAAGACTTACGACCTAAGACTTAAGACCTAGGACCTAAGACCCAAGACCTAAGATCTAAGACCTATGATCTAAGACCTAAGACCTACGACCTAAGATTTACGACCTAAGACTTAAGACCTGAGACTTAAGACCCAAGACGTAAGACCTAAGACCTAATATCTAAGACCTAATATCTAAGACCTAAGACCTAAGACCTAAGACCAAGACTTAAGACCTAAGAATTAAGACCTAGGACCTATGACCTAAGACCTAAGATCTAAGACCTATGGTCTAAGACCTAACACCTACGACCTAAGACCTAAGACCTAAGACGTAAGACCTAAGATCTAAGACCTAAGACCTAAGACCTACGACCTAAGACCTAAGACCTAGGACCTAAGACCTAATACCTAAGACTAGAGACCTAAGACCTAAGACCTAAGACCTAAGACCTAAGATCTAAGACCTGAGATCTAAGACCTGAGATCTAAGACCTAAGATCTAAGACCTAAGACCTAAAACCTAAAACCTAAGACCTAAGACCTAAGACCTACGACTTAAGACCTAAGACTTAAGACCTAAGACCTAAGACCTAAGACCTAAGACCTAAGACCTAAGACCTAAGACGTAAGACCTAAGACATAAGACCTAAGACTTATGACCTAGGACCTAAGACCTAAGGCCTAAGACCCAAGACCTAAGACCTAGAACCTACAGCCTAGAACCTAGAACCTAGAACCCAGAACCTAGAACCTTAAACCTATGACCTAAGACCTAAGACCTATGACATTAGACCTTAGACCTAAGACCTAGGACCTAGGACCTAAGACCTAAGGCCTAAGACCTAAGACCTAAGACCTAAGACCTAAGACCTAAGACCTAAAACCTAAGAACTAAGACATAAGACCTAAGACCTAAGACCTAAGACCTAAGACCTAAGACCTAAGACCTAAGACCTAAGACCTAAGACTTAAGACCTAAGACCTAAGACCTATGACCTAGAACCTACAGCCTAGAACCTAGAACCTAGAACCTAGAACCTAGAACCTAGAACCTAAGACCTAAGACCTAAGACCTAGGACCTAAGACCTAAGACCTAAGACCTAAGACCTAAGACCTAAGCCATAAGACTTAAGACCTAAGACCTAAGACCTAAGACCCAAGACCTAAGACCTAAGACCTAAGACTTATGACCTAAGGCCTAAGACCTAATTTCTAAGACATAAGACCTAAGACCTAAGACCTAAGACTTAAGACCTAAGACCTTAGACCTAAGACCTAAGACCTAAGATCTAAGACCTAAGATCTAAGACCTAAGACCTAAGACCTAAGACCTAAGACCTAAGACCTACGACTTAAGACCTAAGACTTAAGACCTAAGACCTAAGACCTAGGACCTAAGACCTAAGACCTAAGACGTAAGACCTAAGACATAAGACCTAAGACTTCAGACCTAAGACCTAAGACCTAAGACCTAAGACCTAAGACCTAAGACCTAAGACTTAAGACCTAAGACTTAAGACCTAAGACGTAAGACCTAAGACCTAAGACCTAAGACCTAAGACATAAGACCTAAGACTCAAGACCTAAGACCTAAGATCTAAGACCAAAGATCTAAGACCTAAGACCTAAGACCTAAGACTTAAGACCTAAAACCTAAGGTCTAGGATCTAGGACCTAAACCTTAGACCTAAGACCTAAGACCTTAGAGCTTCGACCCAAGACCTTAGACCTAAGACCTAAGACCTAAGACCTAAGACCTAGGACCTAAGACCTAAGACCTAAGACCTAAGACCTAAGACCTAAGACCTACGACCTAAGACCTAAGACCTAAGACCTAAGACCTAAAACCTAGGACCTAAGACCAAAGACCTAAGACCTAAGACCTTAGACCTAAGACCTAAGACCTAAGACCTAAGACCTAAGACCTAAGACCTATGACCTAAGACCTAAGACCTAAGACCTACGACCTAAGACCTAAGACCTAAGACTTAAGACCTAAGACTTAAGACCTAAGACCTAAGACCTAGGACCTAAGACCTAATACCTAAGACTTGAGACCTAAGACCTAAGACCTAAGACCTAAGATCTAAGACCTGAGATCAAAGACCAAAGACCTAAGACCTAAGACCTTAGACCTTCGACCTAAGACCTACGACCTAAGACCTACGACCTAAGACTTAAGACCTGAGACTTTAGACCCAAGACGTAAGACCTAAGACCTAAGATCTAAGACCTAATATCTAAGACCTAAGACCTAAGACCTAAGACCTATGACCTAAGACCTAAGACCTAAGACCTAAGACCTAAGACCTAAGACCTTGAACCTACAGCCTAGAACCTAGAACCTAGAACCTAGAACCTAGAACCTAAGACCTTAGACCTAAGACCTAAGACCTAAGACCTAAGACCTAAGACCTAAGACCTAAGACCTAAGACTTAAGACCTAAGATTTAAGAACTAAGATCTAAGACCTAAGACCTAAAAACTAAGACCTAAGACCAAAGACCTAAGACCTACCACCTAAGACCTAAGACCTAAGACCAGGGACCTAAGACCTAAGACCTAAGACCTAAGACCTAAAACCTAAAACCTAAGGTCTAGGATCTAGGACCTAAACCTAAGACCTAAGACCTAGGACCTTAGACCTTCGACCTAAGACCTTAGACCTAAGACCTAAGACCTAAGACCTAAGACCTAAGACCTACGACCTAGGACCTAAGACCTAAGACCTACGACCTAAGACCTAAGACCTAAGACCTAAGACCTAAGATTTAAGACCTACGACCTAAGACCTACGACCTAAGACCTAAGACCTAAGACCTAAGACCTAAGACCTAAGACCTAAGACGTAAGACTTAAGACTTAAGACTCAAGACGTAAGACCTAAGACCTAAGACCTAAGACCTAAGACCTAAGACCTAAGACATAAGACCTAAGACCCAAGACCTAAGACCTAAGATCTAAGACCTAAGATCTAAGACCTAAGACCTAACACCTAAGACTTAAGACCTAAAACCTAAGGTCTAGGATCTAGGACCTAAACCTAAGACCTAAGACCTAAGACCTAAGACCTTAGACCTTCGACCCAAGACCTTAGACCTAAGACCTAAGACCTAAGACCTAAGACCCAAGACCTAGGACCTAAGACCTAAGACCTAAGACCTAAGACCTAAGACCTAAGACCTAAGACCTAAGACCTACGACCTAAGACCTAAAACCTAGGACCTAAGACCAAAGACCTAAGACCTAAGACCTAAGACCTAAGACCTAAGACATAAGACCTCAGATCTAAGACCTAAGACCTAAGACCTAAGACCTAGGACCTAAGACCTAAGACTTAAGACCTAAGACCTAAGACCTAAGACCTAAGATCTAAGACCTAAGATCTAAGACCTAAGATCTTAGACCTAAGACCTAAGACCTAAGACCAAGACTTAAGACCTAAGACTTAAGACCTAGGACCTAAGACCCAAGACCTAAGATCTAAGACCTATGACCTAAGACCTAAGACCTACGACCTAAGACCTACGACCTAAGACCTACGACCTAAGACTTAAGACCTGAGACTTAAGACCCAAGACGTAAGACCTAAGACCTAAGATCTAAGACCTAATATCTAAGACCTAAGACCTAAGACCTAAGACCAAGACTTAAGACCTAAGACTTAAGACCTAGGACCTAAGACCTAAGACCTAAGATCTAAGACCTATGGTCTAAGACCTAACACCTACGACCTAAGACCTAAGGCCTAAGACCTAAGACCTAAGACCTAGGACCTAAGACCTGAGACCTAAGATTTAAGACCTAAGATCTAAGACCTAAGACCTAAGACCTAAGACCTAAGACCTAGGACCTAAGACCTAATACCTAAGACTTGAGACCTAAGACCTAAGACCTAAGACCTAAGACTTAAGACCTAAGACCTAAGACCTAAGACCTAAGATCTAAGACCTAAGACCTAAGACCTAAGACCTAAGACCTAAGACCTAAGACCTAAGACCTAGGACCTAAGACCTAAGACCTAAGACCTAAGACCTAAGACCTAAGACCTAAGACCTTTGACCTAAGACCTAAGACTTAAGACCTACGACCTAAGACCTAAGACCTACGACCTAGGACCTAAGACCTAAGACCTAAGACTTAAGACCTAAGACCTAAGACCTAAGACCTAAGACCTAAGACCTAAGACCTAAGATCTAATACCTAAGACCTAAGACCTTAGACCAAGACTTAAGACCTAAAACTTAAGACCTAGGACCTAAGACCTAAGATCTAAGACCTATGATCTAAGACCTAAGACCTACGACCTAAGACCTACGACCTAAGACCTAAGACCTAGGACCTAAGACCTAAGACCTAAGACTTAAGACCTAAGACCTAAGACCTAAGACCTAGGACCTAAGACCTAAGACCTAAGACCTAAGACCTAAGACCTAAGACCTAAGACATAAGACCTCAGATCTAAGACCTAAGACCTAAGACCTATGACCTAAGACCTAAGACCTAAGACCTAAGACGTAAGACCTAAAACCTAAGACCGAAGACCTAAGACCTTAGACCTAAGACCTAAGACCTGAGACCTAAGACCTAAGACCTAAGACCTAAGACCTAAGACCTAAGACCTAAGACCTAAGACCTAAGACCTAAGACCTAAGACATAAAACCTAGAACCTACGGCCTAGAACCTAGAACCTAGAACCTAGAACCTAGATCCTTAGATCTAAGACCTAAGACCTAAGACCTAAGACCTAAGACCTAAGACCTAAGACCTTAGACCTAAGACCTAAGACTTAAGACCTAAGACCTAAGACCTAAGACCTAAGACCTAAGACCTAAGACCAAGACTTAAGACCTAGGACCTAAGACCTAAGACTTAAGACCTGAGACTTAAGACCTGAGACTTAAGACCTAAGACCTAAGACCTAAGACCTAAGACCAAAGACCAAAGACCTAAGACCTAAGACCTAAGACCTAAGACCTAAGACCTAAGACCTAAGACCTAAGACCTAAGACCTAAGACCTAAGACCCAAGACCTAAGACCTAAGACCTAAGACCTAGGACCTAAGACCTAAGACCTAAGACCTAAGACCTAAGACCTAAGACCTAAGACCTAAGACCTAAGACCTAAGACCTAGAACCTAAGACCTAAGACCTACGATCTAGGACATAAGACCTAAGACCTAAGACCTAAGACCTAAGACTTAAGACCTAAGACTTAGGACCTAAGACCTATGACCTAAGACCTAAGATCTAAGACCTAAGATCTAAGACCTAAGATCTAAGACCTAAGACCTAAGACCTAAGACCAAGACTTACGACCTAAGACTTAAGACCTAGGACCTAAGACCCAAGACCTAAGATCTAAGACCTATGATCTAAGACCTAAGACCTACGACCTAAGATTTACGACCTAAGACTTAAGACCTGAGACTTAAGACCCAAGACGTAAGACCTAAGACCTAATATCTAAGACCTAATATCTAAGACCTAAGACCTAAGACCTAAGACCAAGACTTAAGACCTAAGAATTAAGACCTAGGACCTATGACCTAAGACCTAAGATCTAAGACCTATGGTCTAAGACCTAACACCTACGACCTAAGACCTAAGACCTAAGACGTAAGACCTAAGATCTAAGACCTAAGACCTAAGACCTACGACCTAAGACCTAAGACCTAGGACCTAAGACCTAATACCTAAGACTAGAGACCTAAGACCTAAGACCTAAGACCTAAGACCTAAGATCTAAGACCTGAGATCTAAGACCTGAGATCTAAGACCTAAGATCTAAGACCTAAGACCTAAAACCTAAAACCTAAGACCTAAGACCTAAGACCTACGACTTAAGACCTAAGACTTAAGACCTAAGACCTAAGACCTAAGACCTAAGACCTAAGACCTAAGACCTAAGACGTAAGACCTAAGACATAAGACCTAAGACTTATGACCTAGGACCTAAGACCTAAGGCCTAAGACCCAAGACCTAAGACCTAGAACCTACAGCCTAGAACCTAGAACCTAGAACCCAGAACCTAGAACCTTAAACCTATGACCTAAGACCTAAGACCTATGACATTAGACCTTAGACCTAAGACCTAGGACCTAGGACCTAAGACCTAAGGCCTAAGACCTAAGACCTAAGACCTAAGACCTAAGACCTAAGACCTAAAACCTAAGAACTAAGACATAAGACCTAAGACCTAAGACCTAAGACCTAAGACCTAAGACCTAAGACCTAAGACCTAAGACCTAAGACTTAAGACCTAAGACCTAAGACCTATGACCTAGAACCTACAGCCTAGAACCTAGAACCTAGAACCTAGAACCTAGAACCTAGAACCTAAGACCTAAGACCTAAGACCTAGGACCTAAGACCTAAGACCTAAGACCTAAGACCTAAGACCTAAGCCATAAGACTTAAGACCTAAGACCTAAGACCTAAGACCCAAGACCTAAGACCTAAGACCTAAGACTTATGACCTAAGGCCTAAGACCTAATTTCTAAGACATAAGACCTAAGACCTAAGACCTAAGACTTAAGACCTAAGACCTTAGACCTAAGACCTAAGACCTAAGATCTAAGACCTAAGATCTAAGACCTAAGACCTAAGACCTAAGACCTAAGACCTAAGACCTACGACTTAAGACCTAAGACTTAAGACCTAAGACCTAAGACCTAGGACCTAAGACCTAAGACCTAAGACGTAAGACCTAAGACATAAGACCTAAGACTTCAGACCTAAGACCTAAGACCTAAGACCTAAGACCTAAGACCTAAGACCTAAGACTTAAGACCTAAGACTTAAGACCTAAGACGTAAGACCTAAGACCTAAGACCTAAGACCTAAGACATAAGACCTAAGACTCAAGACCTAAGACCTAAGATCTAAGACCAAAGATCTAAGACCTAAGACCTAAGACCTAAGACTTAAGACCTAAAACCTAAGGTCTAGGATCTAGGACCTAAACCTTAGACCTAAGACCTAAGACCTTAGAGCTTCGACCCAAGACCTTAGACCTAAGACCTAAGACCTAAGACCTAAGACCTAGGACCTAAGACCTAAGACCTAAGACCTAAGACCTAAGACCTAAGACCTACGACCTAAGACCTAAGACCTAAGACCTAAGACCTAAAACCTAGGACCTAAGACCAAAGACCTAAGACCTAAGACCTTAGACCTAAGACCTAAGACCTAAGACCTAAGACCTAAGACCTAAGACCTATGACCTAAGACCTAAGACCTAAGACCTACGACCTAAGACCTAAGACCTAAGACTTAAGACCTAAGACTTAAGACCTAAGACCTAAGACCTAGGACCTAAGACCTAATACCTAAGACTTGAGACCTAAGACCTAAGACCTAAGACCTAAGATCTAAGACCTGAGATCAAAGACCAAAGACCTAAGACCTAAGACCTTAGACCTTCGACCTAAGACCTACGACCTAAGACCTACGACCTAAGACTTAAGACCTGAGACTTTAGACCCAAGACGTAAGACCTAAGACCTAAGATCTAAGACCTAATATCTAAGACCTAAGACCTAAGACCTAAGACCTATGACCTAAGACCTAAGACCTAAGACCTAAGACCTAAGACCTAAGACCTTGAACCTACAGCCTAGAACCTAGAACCTAGAACCTAGAACCTAGAACCTAAGACCTTAGACCTAAGACCTAAGACCTAAGACCTAAGACCTAAGACCTAAGACCTAAGACCTAAGACTTAAGACCTAAGATTTAAGAACTAAGATCTAAGACCTAAGACCTAAAAACTAAGACCTAAGACCAAAGACCTAAGACCTACCACCTAAGACCTAAGACCTAAGACCAGGGACCTAAGACCTAAGACCTAAGACCTAAGACCTAAAACCTAAAACCTAAGGTCTAGGATCTAGGACCTAAACCTAAGACCTAAGACCTAGGACCTTAGACCTTCGACCTAAGACCTTAGACCTAAGACCTAAGACCTAAGACCTAAGACCTAAGACCTACGACCTAGGACCTAAGACCTAAGACCTACGACCTAAGACCTAAGACCTAAGACCTAAGACCTAAGATTTAAGACCTACGACCTAAGACCTACGACCTAAGACCTAAGACCTAAGACCTAAGACCTAAGACCTAAGACCTAAGACGTAAGACTTAAGACTTAAGACTCAAGACGTAAGACCTAAGACCTAAGACCTAAGACCTAAGACCTAAGACCTAAGACATAAGACCTAAGACCCAAGACCTAAGACCTAAGATCTAAGACCTAAGATCTAAGACCTAAGACCTAACACCTAAGACTTAAGACCTAAAACCTAAGGTCTAGGATCTAGGACCTAAACCTAAGACCTAAGACCTAAGACCTAAGACCTTAGACCTTCGACCCAAGACCTTAGACCTAAGACCTAAGACCTAAGACCTAAGACCCAAGACCTAGGACCTAAGACCTAAGACCTAAGACCTAAGACCTAAGACCTAAGACCTAAGACCTAAGACCTACGACCTAAGACCTAAAACCTAGGACCTAAGACCAAAGACCTAAGACCTAAGACCTAAGACCTAAGACCTAAGACATAAGACCTCAGATCTAAGACCTAAGACCTAAGACCTAAGACCTAGGACCTAAGACCTAAGACTTAAGACCTAAGACCTAAGACCTAAGACCTAAGATCTAAGACCTAAGATCTAAGACCTAAGATCTTAGACCTAAGACCTAAGACCTAAGACCAAGACTTAAGACCTAAGACTTAAGACCTAGGACCTAAGACCCAAGACCTAAGATCTAAGACCTATGACCTAAGACCTAAGACCTACGACCTAAGACCTACGACCTAAGACCTACGACCTAAGACTTAAGACCTGAGACTTAAGACCCAAGACGTAAGACCTAAGACCTAAGATCTAAGACCTAATATCTAAGACCTAAGACCTAAGACCTAAGACCAAGACTTAAGACCTAAGACTTAAGACCTAGGACCTAAGACCTAAGACCTAAGATCTAAGACCTATGGTCTAAGACCTAACACCTACGACCTAAGACCTAAGGCCTAAGACCTAAGACCTAAGACCTAGGACCTAAGACCTGAGACCTAAGATTTAAGACCTAAGATCTAAGACCTAAGACCTAAGACCTAAGACCTAAGACCTAGGACCTAAGACCTAATACCTAAGACTTGAGACCTAAGACCTAAGACCTAAGACCTAAGACTTAAGACCTAAGACCTAAGACCTAAGACCTAAGATCTAAGACCTAAGACCTAAGACCTAAGACCTAAGACCTAAGACCTAAGACCTAAGACCTAGGACCTAAGACCTAAGACCTAAGACCTAAGACCTAAGACCTAAGACCTAAGACCTTTGACCTAAGACCTAAGACTTAAGACCTACGACCTAAGACCTAAGACCTACGACCTAGGACCTAAGACCTAAGACCTAAGACTTAAGACCTAAGACCTAAGACCTAAGACCTAAGACCTAAGACCTAAGACCTAAGATCTAATACCTAAGACCTAAGACCTTAGACCAAGACTTAAGACCTAAAACTTAAGACCTAGGACCTAAGACCTAAGATCTAAGACCTATGATCTAAGACCTAAGACCTACGACCTAAGACCTACGACCTAAGACCTAAGACCTAGGACCTAAGACCTAAGACCTAAGACTTAAGACCTAAGACCTAAGACCTAAGACCTAGGACCTAAGACCTAAGACCTAAGACCTAAGACCTAAGACCTAAGACCTAAGACATAAGACCTCAGATCTAAGACCTAAGACCTAAGACCTATGACCTAAGACCTAAGACCTAAGACCTAAGACGTAAGACCTAAAACCTAAGACCGAAGACCTAAGACCTTAGACCTAAGACCTAAGACCTGAGACCTAAGACCTAAGACCTAAGACCTAAGACCTAAGACCTAAGACCTAAGACCTAAGACCTAAGACCTAAGACCTAAGACATAAAACCTAGAACCTACGGCCTAGAACCTAGAACCTAGAACCTAGAACCTAGATCCTTAGATCTAAGACCTAAGACCTAAGACCTAAGACCTAAGACCTAAGACCTAAGACCTTAGACCTAAGACCTAAGACTTAAGACCTAAGACCTAAGACCTAAGACCTAAGACCTAAGACCTAAGACCAAGACTTAAGACCTAGGACCTAAGACCTAAGACTTAAGACCTGAGACTTAAGACCTGAGACTTAAGACCTAAGACCTAAGACCTAAGACCTAAGACCAAAGACCAAAGACCTAAGACCTAAGACCTAAGACCTAAGACCTAAGACCTAAGACCTAAGACCTAAGACCTAAGACCTAAGACCTAAGACCCAAGACCTAAGACCTAAGACCTAAGACCTAGGACCTAAGACCTAAGACCTAAGACCTAAGACCTAAGACCTAAGACCTAAGACCTAAGACCTAAGACCTAAGACCTAGAACCTAAGACCTAAGACCTACGATCTAGGACATAAGACCTAAGACCTAAGACCTAAGACCTAAGACTTAAGACCTAAGACTTAGGACCTAAGACCTATGACCTAAGACCTAAGATCTAAGACCTAAGATCTAAGACCTAAGATCTAAGACCTAAGACCTAAGACCTAAGACCAAGACTTACGACCTAAGACTTAAGACCTAGGACCTAAGACCCAAGACCTAAGATCTAAGACCTATGATCTAAGACCTAAGACCTACGACCTAAGATTTACGACCTAAGACTTAAGACCTGAGACTTAAGACCCAAGACGTAAGACCTAAGACCTAATATCTAAGACCTAATATCTAAGACCTAAGACCTAAGACCTAAGACCAAGACTTAAGACCTAAGAATTAAGACCTAGGACCTATGACCTAAGACCTAAGATCTAAGACCTATGGTCTAAGACCTAACACCTACGACCTAAGACCTAAGACCTAAGACGTAAGACCTAAGATCTAAGACCTAAGACCTAAGACCTACGACCTAAGACCTAAGACCTAGGACCTAAGACCTAATACCTAAGACTAGAGACCTAAGACCTAAGACCTAAGACCTAAGACCTAAGATCTAAGACCTGAGATCTAAGACCTGAGATCTAAGACCTAAGATCTAAGACCTAAGACCTAAAACCTAAAACCTAAGACCTAAGACCTAAGACCTACGACTTAAGACCTAAGACTTAAGACCTAAGACCTAAGACCTAAGACCTAAGACCTAAGACCTAAGACCTAAGACGTAAGACCTAAGACATAAGACCTAAGACTTATGACCTAGGACCTAAGACCTAAGGCCTAAGACCCAAGACCTAAGACCTAGAACCTACAGCCTAGAACCTAGAACCTAGAACCCAGAACCTAGAACCTTAAACCTATGACCTAAGACCTAAGACCTATGACATTAGACCTTAGACCTAAGACCTAGGACCTAGGACCTAAGACCTAAGGCCTAAGACCTAAGACCTAAGACCTAAGACCTAAGACCTAAGACCTAAAACCTAAGAACTAAGACATAAGACCTAAGACCTAAGACCTAAGACCTAAGACCTAAGACCTAAGACCTAAGACCTAAGACCTAAGACTTAAGACCTAAGACCTAAGACCTATGACCTAGAACCTACAGCCTAGAACCTAGAACCTAGAACCTAGAACCTAGAACCTAGAACCTAAGACCTAAGACCTAAGACCTAGGACCTAAGACCTAAGACCTAAGACCTAAGACCTAAGACCTAAGCCATAAGACTTAAGACCTAAGACCTAAGACCTAAGACCCAAGACCTAAGACCTAAGACCTAAGACTTATGACCTAAGGCCTAAGACCTAATTTCTAAGACATAAGACCTAAGACCTAAGACCTAAGACTTAAGACCTAAGACCTTAGACCTAAGACCTAAGACCTAAGATCTAAGACCTAAGATCTAAGACCTAAGACCTAAGACCTAAGACCTAAGACCTAAGACCTACGACTTAAGACCTAAGACTTAAGACCTAAGACCTAAGACCTAGGACCTAAGACCTAAGACCTAAGACGTAAGACCTAAGACATAAGACCTAAGACTTCAGACCTAAGACCTAAGACCTAAGACCTAAGACCTAAGACCTAAGACCTAAGACTTAAGACCTAAGACTTAAGACCTAAGACGTAAGACCTAAGACCTAAGACCTAAGACCTAAGACATAAGACCTAAGACTCAAGACCTAAGACCTAAGATCTAAGACCAAAGATCTAAGACCTAAGACCTAAGACCTAAGACTTAAGACCTAAAACCTAAGGTCTAGGATCTAGGACCTAAACCTTAGACCTAAGACCTAAGACCTTAGAGCTTCGACCCAAGACCTTAGACCTAAGACCTAAGACCTAAGACCTAAGACCTAGGACCTAAGACCTAAGACCTAAGACCTAAGACCTAAGACCTAAGACCTACGACCTAAGACCTAAGACCTAAGACCTAAGACCTAAAACCTAGGACCTAAGACCAAAGACCTAAGACCTAAGACCTTAGACCTAAGACCTAAGACCTAAGACCTAAGACCTAAGACCTAAGACCTATGACCTAAGACCTAAGACCTAAGACCTACGACCTAAGACCTAAGACCTAAGACTTAAGACCTAAGACTTAAGACCTAAGACCTAAGACCTAGGACCTAAGACCTAATACCTAAGACTTGAGACCTAAGACCTAAGACCTAAGATCTAAGACCTGAGATCAAAGACCAAAGACCTAAGACCTAAGACCTTAGACCTTCGACCTAAGACCTACGACCTAAGACCTACGACCTAAGACTTAAGACCTGAGACTTTAGACCCAAGACGTAAGACCTAAGACCTAAGATCTAAGACCTAATATCTAAGACCTAAGACCTAAGACCTAAGACCTATGACCTAAGACCTAAGACCTAAGACCTAAGACCTAAGACCTAAGACCTTGAACCTACAGCCTAGAACCTAGAACCTAGAACCTAGAACCTAGAACCTAAGACCTTAGACCTAAGACCTAAGACCTAAGACCTAAGACCTAAGACCTAAGACCTAAGACCTAAGACTTAAGACCTAAGATTTAAGAACTAAGATCTAAGACCTAAGACCTAAAAACTAAGACCTAAGACCAAAGACCTAAGACCTACCACCTAAGACCTAAGACCTAAGACCAGGGACCTAAGACCTAAGACCTAAGACCTAAGACCTAAAACCTAAAACCTAAGGTCTAGGATCTAGGACCTAAACCTAAGACCTAAGACCTAGGACCTTAGACCTTCGACCTAAGACCTTAGACCTAAGACCTAAGACCTAAGACCTAAGACCTAAGACCTACGACCTAGGACCTAAGACCTAAGACCTACGACCTAAGACCTAAGACCTAAGACCTAAGACCTAAGATTTAAGACCTACGACCTAAGACCTACGACCTAAGACCTAAGACCTAAGACCTAAGACCTAAGACCTAAGACCTAAGACGTAAGACTTAAGACTTAAGACTCAAGACGTAAGACCTAAGACCTAAGACCTAAGACCTAAGACCTAAGACCTAAGACATAAGACCTAAGACCCAAGACCTAAGACCTAAGATCTAAGACCTAAGATCTAAGACCTAAGACCTAACACCTAAGACTTAAGACCTAAAACCTAAGGTCTAGGATCTAGGACCTAAACCTAAGACCTAAGACCTAAGACCTAAGACCTTAGACCTTCGACCCAAGACCTTAGACCTAAGACCTAAGACCTAAGACCTAAGACCCAAGACCTAGGACCTAAGACCTAAGACCTAAGACCTAAGACCTAAGACCTAAGACCTAAGACCTAAGACCTACGACCTAAGACCTAAAACCTAGGACCTAAGACCAAAGACCTAAGACCTAAGACCTTAGACCTAAGACCTAAGACCTAAGACCTAAGACCTAAGACCTAAGACCTAAGACCTAAGACCTAAGACCTAAGACCTAGGACCTAAGACCTAAGACCTAAGATCTAGTACATAAGACCTAAGACCTAAGACCTATGACCTAAGACTTAAGACCTAAGACTTAGGACCTAAGACCTATGACCTAAGACCTAAGATCTAAGACCTAAGATCTAAGACCTAAGATCTAAGACCTAAGACCTAAGACCTCAGACCAAGACTTACGACCTAAGACTTAAGACCTAGGACCTAAGACCCAAGACCTAAGATCTAAGACCTATGATCTAAGACCTAAGACCTACGACCTAAGACCTACGACCTAAGACCTACGACCTAAGACTTAAGACCTGAGACTTAAGACCCAAGACGTAAGACCTAAGACCCAAGATCTAAGACCTAATATCTAAGACCTAAGACCTAAGACCTAAGACCAAGACTTAAGACCTAAGAATTAAGACCTAGGACCTAAGCCCTAAGACCTAAGATCTAAGACCTATGGTCTAAGACCTAACACCTACGACCTAAGACCTAAGACCTAAGACGTAAGACCTAAGATCTAAGACCTAAGACCTAAGACCTAAGACCTAAGACCTAAGACCTAGGACCTAAGACCTAATACCTAAGACTTGAGACCTAAGACCTAAGACCTAAGACCTAAGATCTAAGACCTGAGATCTAAGACCTGAGATCTAAGACCTAAGATCTAAGACCTAAGACCTAAAACCTAAGACCTAAGACCTAAGACCTAAGACCTACGACTTAAGACCTAAGACTTAAGACCTAAGACCTAAGACCTAAGACCTAAGACCTAAGACCTAAGACCTAAGACGTAAGACCTAAGACATAAGACCTAAGACTTAAGACCTAGGACCTAGGACCTAAGGCCTAAGACCCAAGACCTAAGACCTAGAACCTACAGCCTAGAACCTAGAACCTAGAACCCAGAACCTAGAACCTTAAACCTAAGACCTAAGACCTAAGACCTATGACATTAGACCTTAGACCTAAGACCTAAGACCTAGGACCTAGGACCTAAGACCTAAGGCCTAAGACCTAAGACCTAAGACCTAAGACCTAAGACCTAAGACCTAAGACCTAAGACCAAGACTTAAGACCTAAAAATTAAGACCTAGGACCTAAGACTTAAGACCTAAGATCTAAGACCTATGGTCTAAGACCAAACACCTACGACCTAAGACCTAAGACCTAAGACGTAAGACCTAAGATCTAAGACCTTAGACCTAAGACCTAAGACCTAAGACCTAAGACCTACGACCTAAGACCTAAGACCTAAGACCTAAGACCTAAAACCTAGGACCTAAGACCAAAGACCTAAGACCTAAGACCTTAGACCTAAGACCTACGACCTAAGACCTAAGACCTAAGACCTAAGACCTATGACCTAAGACCTAAGACCTAAGACCTACGACCTAAGACCTAAGACCTAAGTTTAAGACCTCAGACTTAGCCCGCGCACGGTCGCGCATCCCTCAGAAAAGTAGTCAATTTACCCGCGTTACTCTGCTGTTCCCTGTTCACTTACCGTAATAGGCAGAGATGTAAAAATATGAAGTAATGAGTAAAAAATGTTGCTTTACACTTTGATGTTGTCAGATTTTTGATAACTTGAACCGTTTCTTTGTAATATGGAGTCAAACTCCGTAGATTTTTGCACAACATTGCTTCAAAGAGATCAATGGCCATTTTTGTGTTTTGGGAACAATGTAATGTTTTTCACTGCTATTTTATGCAGAAAATCCTTCCAAACCTGCTGATGTATTTATTTTTCCTCTACAACATTTAGAAAAAAAGTTATGACCATTTATGTCTACTAGGTGTTATCCATTCTTCGTTTTAGTTCCTACATAAATGCATGTTTGCATGTCTGGTTATATTACTGTAAGTATAGTGTTTCGAAACTTGTAATTTTCACACAATATGAATAAAATACTGCTCTACACGCTACTGACTTCAGATTTGTCTTATTTGCCATTTTTACGAAATAAGGCGAAATAAGGCCCTGAGTAGTTTCGCTGGTAACTGAGGCTGCCACTGACTGTTCGCACGCACACCCTCTCACGGTCGCCTCATTTACCACACTGACTGTGCTTACCCCTCCCAACTTCCAAGTGGTTGGAGCTCTGCCTTAACCCCCACAATGTGGGGGTTTCTGGCTCCAGCTGTGTAGCACTCGCTGAGACGATCATTTTGGTGTATAACAACTTGGGGTTATGCCTTACGTCTGGCAACCAGTGAGCCTGGTAAATGAGGTGACCAGTTACAGTGCGCGGGTTAAGACCTAAGACCTAAGACCTAAGACCTAAGACCTAAGACCTAAGACCTAGGACCTAAGACCTAATACCTAAGACTTGAGACCTAAGACCTAAGACCTAAGACCTAAGATCTAAGACCTGAGATCTAAGACCAAAGACCTAAGACCTAAGACCTTAGACCTTCGACCTAAGACCTACGACCTAAGACCTTAGACCTTCGACCCAAGACCTTAGACCTAAGACCTAAGACCTAAGACCTAAGACCTAGGACCTAAGACCTAAGACCTAAGACCTAAGACCTAAGACCTAAGACCTAAGACCTACGACCTAAGACCTAAGACCTAAGACCTAAGACCTAAAACCTAGGACCTAAGACCAAAGACCTAAGACCTAAGACCTTAGACCTAAGACCTACGACCTAAGACCTAAGACCTAAGACCTAAGACCTATGACCTAAGACCTAAGACCTAAGACCTACGACCTAAGACCTAAGACCTAAGACTTAAGACCTCAGACTTAAGACCTAAGACCTAAGACCTAAGACCTAAGACCTAACACCTAAGACCTAGGACCTAAGACCTAATACCTAAGACTTGAGACCTAAGACCTAAGACCTAAGACCTAAGATCTAAGACCTGAGATCTAAGACCAAAGACCTAAGACCTAAGACCTTAGACCTTCGACCTAAGACCTACGACCTAAGACCTACGACCTAAGACATAAGACCTGAGACTTTAGACCCAAGACGTAAGACCTAAGACCTAAGATCTAAGACCTAATATCTAAGACCTAAGACCTAAGACCTAAGACCTAAGACCTAAGACCTAAGACCTAAGACCTAAGACCTACGACTCAAGACCTAAGACTTAAGACCTAAGACCTAAGACCTAAGACCCAAGACCTAAGACCTAAGACGTAAGACCTAAGACCTAAGATCTAAGACCTAAGACCTACGACCTAAGACCTAAGACCTAAGATCTAAGACCTAAGACCTACGACCTAAGACCTAAGACCTAAGACTAAGACCTAAAACCTAAGGTCCAGGATCTAGGACCTAAACCTAAGACCTAAGACCTAAGACCTAAGACCTTAGACCTTCGACCCAAGACCTTAGACCTAAGACCTAAGACCTAAGACCTAAGACCTGAGACTTAAGACCTACGACCTAAGACCTAAGACCTAAGACCTAGGACCTAAGACCTAAGACCTAAGACTTAAGACCTAAGACCTAAGACCTAAGACCTAAGACCTAAGATCTAAGACCTAAGACCTAAGACCTAAGACCAAGACTTAAGACCTAAGACTTAAGACCTAGGACCTAAGACCTAAAATCTAAGACCTATGATCTAAGACCTAAGACCTACGACCTAAGACCTACGACCTAAGACCTACGACCTAAGACCTACGACCTAAGACCTAAGACCTAGGACCTAAGACCTAAGACCTAAGACTTAAGACCTAAGACCTAAGACCTAAGACCTAAGACCTAAGACCTAGGACCTAAGACCTAAGACCTAAGACCTAAGACCTAAGACCTAAGACATAAGACCTCAGATCTAAGACCTAAGACCTAAGACCTAAGACCTAAGACCTAAGACCTAAGACCTAAGACCTAAGACTTAAGACTTAAGACCTGAGACATAGGATCTAAGACCTAAGACCTAAGACCTAAGACCGTAGACCTATGACCTAAGACCTATTACATAAGACCTTAGACCTAAGACCTAAGACCTAAGACCTAGGACCTAAGATCTAAGACCTAAGACCTAAGACCTAAGACCTAGAACCTACAGCCTAGAACCTAGAACCTAGAACCCAGAACCTAGAACCTTAAACCTAAGACCTAAGACCTAAGACCAATGACATAAGACAAATGACATAAGACCTTAGACCTAAGACCTAAGACCTAAGACCTAAGACCTAAGACCTCAAACCTAAGACCTAGGACCTAAGACCTAAGACCTGAGACCTAGGACCTAAGACCTATGACTTAAGACCTAAGACCTAAGACCTATGACCTAAGATCTAAGTCCTGAGATCTAAGACCTAAGATCTAAGACATAAGACCTAAGACCTAAGACCTAAGACCTAAGACCTAAGACCTAAGACCTAGGACCTAAGACCTAAGACCTAAGACCTAAGACCTAAGACCTAAGACCTAAGACCTTAGACCTAAGACCTAAGACTTAAGACCTACGACCTAAGACCTAAGACCTACGACCTAGGACCTAAGACCTAAGACCTAAGACTTAAGACCTAAGACCTAAGACCTAAGACCTAAGACCTAAGACCTAAGACCTAAGATCTAAGACCTAAGACCTAAGACCTAAGACCAAGACTTAAGACCTAAGACTTAAGACCTAAGACTTAAGACCTAGGACCTAAGACCTAAGATCTAAGACCTATGATCTAAGACCTAAGACCTACGACCTAAGACCTACGACCTAAGACCTAAGACCTAGGACCTAAGACCTAAGACCTAAGACTTAAGACCTAAGACCTAAGACCTAAGACCTAAGACCTAAGACCTAGGACCTAGGACCTAAGACCTAAGATCTAAACCCTAAGACCTAAGACATAAGACCTCAGATCTAAGACCTAAGACCTAAGACCTATGACCTAAGACCTAAGACGTAAGACCTAAGACTTATGACCTGAGACCTAAGACCTAAGACCTAAGACCTAAGACCTAAGACCTAAGACCTAAGACCTAAGACCTAAGACCTAAGACCTTAGACCTAAGACCTAAGACTTAAGACCTAAGACCTAAGACCTAAGACCTAAGACCTAAGACCTAAGACCAAGACTTAAGACCTAGGACCTAAGACCTAAGACTTAAGACCTGAGACTTAAGACCTGAGACTTAAGACCTAAGACCTAAGATCTAAGACCTAAGATCTAAGACCTAAGACCTAAGACCTAAGACCTAAGACCTAAGACCTAAGACCTAAGACCTAAGACCTAAGACCTACGACCTAAGACCTACGACCTAAGACCTAAAACCTAGGACCTAAGACCAAAGACCTAAGACCTAAGACCTTAGACCTAAGACCTAAGACCTAAGACCTGAGACCTAAGACCTAAGACCTAAGACCTAAGACCTAAGACCTAAGACCTAGAACCTAAGACCTAAGACCTAAGATCTAGGACATAAGACCTAAGACCTAAGACCTAAGACCTAAGACTTAAGACCTAAGACTTAGGACCTAAGACCTATGACCTAAGACCTAAGATCTAAGACCTAAGATCTAAGACCTAAGATCTAAGACCTAAGACCTAAGACCTAAGACCAAGACTTACGACCTAAGACTTAACACCTAGGACCTAAGACCCAAGACCTAAGATCTAAGACCTATGATCTAAGACCTAAGACCTACGACCTAAGATTTACGACCTAAGACTTAAGACCTGAGACTTAAGACCCAAGACGTAAGACCTAAGACCTAATATCTAAGACCTAATATCTAAGACCTAAGACCTAAGACCTAAGACCAAGACTTAAGACCTAAGAATTAAGACCTAGGACCTATGACCTAAGACCTAAGATCTAAGACCTATGGTCTAAGACCTAACACCTACGACCTAAGACCTAAGACCTAAGACGTAAGACCTAAGATCTAAGACCTAAGACCTAAGACCTAAGACCTAAGACCTAGGACCTAAGACCTAATACCTAAGACTAGAGACCTAAGACCTAAGACCTAAGACCTAAGATCTAAGACCTGAGATCTAAGACCTGAGATCTAAGACCTAAGATCTAAGACCTAAGACCTAAAACCTAAGACCTAAGACCTAAGACCTAAGACCTACGACTTAAGACCTAAGACTTAAGACCTAAGACCTAAGACCTAAGACCTAAGACCTAAGACCTAAGACCTAAGACGTAAGACCTAAGACATAAGACCTAAGACTTAAGACCTAGGACCTAAGACCTAAGGCCTAAGACCCAAGACCTAAGACCTAGAACTTACAGCCTAGAACCTAGAACCTAGAACCCAGAACCTAGAACCTTAAACCTAAGACCTAAGACCTAAGACCTATGAAATTAGACCTTAGACCTAAGACCTAAGACCTAGGACCTAGGACCTAAGACCTAGGGCCTAAGACCTAAGACCTAAGACCTAAGACCTAAGACCTAAGACCTAAAACCTAAGAACTAAGACATAAGACCTAAGACCTAAGACCTAAGACCTAAGACCTAAGACCTAAGACCTAAGACCTAAGACCTAAGACCTAAGACTTAAGACCTAAGACCTAAGACCTATGACCTAGAACCTACAGCCTAGAACCTAGAACCTAGAACCTAGAACCTAGAACCTAGAACCTAAGACCTAAGACCTAAGACCTAGGACCTAAGACCTAAGACCTAAGACCTAAGACCTAAGACCTAAGCCATAAGACTTAAGACCTAAGACCTAAGACCTAAGACCCAAGACCTAAGACCTAAGACCTAAGACCTATGACCTAAGGCCTAAGACCTAATTTCTAAGACATAAGACCTAAGACCTAAGACCTAAGACTTAAGACCTAAGACCTTAGACCTAAGACCTAAGACCTAAGATCTAAGACCTAAGATCTAAGACCAAAGACCTAAGACCTAAGACCTAAGACCTAAGACCTACGACTTAAGACCTAAGACTTATAACCTAAGACCTAAGACCTAAGACCTAAGACCTAAGACGTAAGACCTAAGACATAAGACCTAAGACTTCAGACCTAAGACCTAAGACCTAGGACCTAAGACCTAAGACCTAAGACCTAAGACTTAAGACCTAAGACTTAAGACCTAAGACGTAAGACCTAAGACCTAAGACCTAAGACCTAAGACATAAGACCTATGACCCAAGACCTAAGACCTAAGATCTAAGACCTAAGATCCAAGGCCTAAGACCTAAGACCTAAGACTTAAGACCTAAAACCTAAGGTCTAGGATCTAGGACCTAAACCTAAGACCTAAGACCTAAGACCTTAGACCTTCGACCCAAGACCTTAGACCTAAGACCTAAGACCTAAGACCTAAGACCTTAGACCTTAGACCTAAGACCTAAGACCTAAGACCTAAGACCTACGACCTAAGACCTAAGACCTAAGACCTAAGACATAAAACCTAGGACCTAAGACCAAAGACCTAAGACCTAAGACCTTAGACCTAAGACCTACGACCTAAGACCTAAGACCTAAGACCTAAGACCTATGACCTAAGACCTAAGACCTAAGACCTACGACCTAAGACCTAAGACCTAAGACTTAAGACCTCAGACTTAAGACCTAAGACCTAAGACCTAAGACCTAAGACCTAAGACCTAAGACCTAGGACCTAAGACCTAATACCTAAGACTTGAGACCTAAGACCTAAGACCTAAGACCTAAGATCTAAGACCTGAGATCTAAGACCAAAGACCTAAGACCTAAGCCTTAGACCTTCGACCTAAGACCTACGACCTAAGACCTACGACCTAAGACTTAAGACCTGAGATTTTAGACCCAAGACGTAAGACCTAAGACCTAAGATCTAAGACCTAATATCTAAGACCTAAGACCTAAGACCTAAGACCTAAGACCTATGACCTAAGACCTAAGACCTAAGACCTAAGACCTAAGACCTAAGACCTTGAACCTACAGCCTAGAACCTAGAACCTAGAACCTAGAACCTAGAACCTAAGACCTTAGACCTAAGACCTAAGACCTAAGACCTAAGACCTAAGACCTAAGACCTAAGACTTAAGACCTAAGACTTAAGAACTAAGATCTAAGACCTGAGACCTAAGAACTAAGACCTAAGACCTAAGACCTAAGACCTACCACCTAAGACCTAAGACCTAAGACGAGGGACCTAAGACCAGGGTCCTAAAACCTAAGACCTAAGACCTAAGACCTAAGACCTAAGACCTAAGACCTAAAACCTAAAACCTAAGATCTAGGATCTAGGACCTAAACCTAAGACCTAAGACCTAGGACCTTAGACCTTCGACCTAAGACCTTAGACCTTCGACCTAAGACCTTAGACCTAAGACCTAAGACCTAAGACCTAAGACCTAAGACCTACGACCTAGGACCTTCGACCTAAGACCTAAGACCTAAGACCTAGGACCTAAGACCTAAGACTTAAGACCTAAGACCTAAGACCTAAGACCTAAGATCTAAGACCTAAGATCTAAGATCTAAGATCTTAGACCTAAGACCTAAGACCTAAGACCAAGACTTAAGACCTAAGACTTAAGACCTAGGACCTAAGACCCAAGACCTAAGATCTAAGACCTATGACCTAAGACCTAAGACCTACGACCTAAGACCTACGACCTAAGACCTACGACCTAAGACCTACGACCTAAGACTTAAGACCTGAGACTTAAGACCCAAGACGTAAGACCTAAGACCTAAGATCTAAGACCTAATATCTAAGACCTAAGACCTAAGACCTAAGACCAAGACTTAAGACCTAAGACTTAAGACCTAGGACCTAAGACCTAAGACCTAAGATCTAAGACCTATGGTCTAAGACCTAACACCTACGACCTAAGACCTAAGGCCTAAGACCTAAGACCTAAGACCTAGGACCTAAGACCTGAGACCTAAGATTTAAGACCTAATATCTAAGACCTAAGACCTAAGACCTAAGACCTAAGACCTAGGACCTAAGACCTAATACCTAAGACTTGAGACCTAAGACCTAAGACCTAAGACCTAAGACTTAAGACCTAAGACCTAAGACCTAAGACCTAAGATCTAAGACCTAAGACCTAAGACCTAAGACCTAAGACCTAAGACCTAAGACCTAAGACCTAGGACCTAAGACCTAAGACCTAAGACCTAAGACCTAAGACCTAAGACCTAAGACCTTTGACCTAAGACCTAAGACTTAAGACCTACGACCTAAGACCTAAGACCTACGACCTACGACCTAAGACCTAAGACCTAAGACTTAAGACCTAAGACCTAAGACCTAAGACCTAAGACCTAAGACCTAAGACCTAAGATCTAATACCTAAGACCTAAGACCTTAGACCAAGACTTAAGACCTAAGACTTAAGACCTAGGACCTAAGACCTAAGATCTAAGACCAATGATCTAAGACCTAAGACCTACGACCTAAGACCTACGACCTAAGACCTAAGACCTAGGACCTAAGACCTAAGACCTAAGACTTAAGACCTAAGACCTAAGACCTAAGACCTAGGACCTAAGACCTAAGACCTAAGACCTAAGACCTAAGACCTAAGACCTAAGACATAAGACCTCAGATCTAAGACCTAAGACCTAAGACCTATGACCTAAGACCTAAGACCTAAGACCTAAGACGTAAGACCTAAAACCTAAGACCGAAGACCTAAGACCTTAGACCTAAGACCTAAGATCTGAGACCTAAGACCTAAGACCTAAGACCTAAGACCTAAGACCTAAGACCTAAGACCTAAGACCTAAGACCTAAGACCTAAGACATAAAACCTAGAACCTACGGCCTAGAACCTAGAACCTAGAACCTAGAACCTAGATCCTTAGATCTAAGACCTAAGACCTAAGACCTAAGACCTAAGACCTAAGACCTAAGACCTTAGACCTAAGACCTAAGACTTAAGACCTAAGACCTAAGACCTAAGACCTAAGACCTAAGACCTAAGACCAAGACTTAAGACCTAGGACCTAAGACCTAAGACTTAAGACCTGAGACTTAAGACCTGAGACTTAAGACCTAAGACCTAAGACCTAACACCTAAGACCAAAGACCAAAGACCTAAGACCTAAGACCTAAGACCTAAGACCTAAGACCTAAGACCTAAGACCTAAGACCTAAGACCTAAGACCTAAGACCCAAGACTAAGACCTAAGACCTAAGACCTAGGACCTAAGACCTAAGACCTAAGACCTAAGACCTAAGACCTAAGACCTAAGACCTAAGACCTAAGACCTAAGACCTAGAACCTAAGACCTAAGACCTACGATCTAGGACATAAGACCTAAGACCTAAGACCTAAGACCTAAGACTTAAGACCTAAGACTTAGGACCTAAGACCTATGACCTAAGACCTAAGATGTAAGACCTAAGATCGAAGACCTAAGATCTAAGACCTAAGACCTAAGTCCTAAGACCAAGACTTACGACCTAAGACTTAAGACCTAGGACCTAAGACCCAAGACCTAAGATCTAAGACCTATGATCTAAGACCTAAGACCTACGACCTAAGATTTACGACCTAAGACTTAAGACCTGAGACTTAAGACCCAAGACGTAAGACCTAAGACCTAATATCTAAGACCTAATATCTAAGACCTAAGACCTAAGACCTAAGACCAAGACTTAAGACCTAAGAATTAAGACCTAGGACCTATGACCTAAGACCTAAGATCTAAGACCTATGGTCTAAGACCTAACACCTACGACCTAAGACCTAAGACCTAAGACGTAAGACCTAAGATCTAAGACCTAAGACCTAAGACCTACGACCTAAGACCTAAGACCTAGGACCTAAGACCTAATACCTAAGACTAGAGACCTAAGACCTAAGACCTAAGACCTAAGACCTAAGATCTAAGACCTGAGATCTAAGACCTGAGATCTAAGACCTAAGATCTAAGACCTAAGACCTAAAACCTAAAACCTAAGACCTAAGACCTAAGACCTACGACTTAAGACCTAAGACTTAAGACCTAAGACCTAAGACCTAAGACCTAAGACCTAAGACCTAAGACCTAAGACGTAAGACCTAAGACATAAGACCTAAGACTTATGACCTAGGACCTAAGACCTAAGGCCTAAGACCCAAGACCTAAGACCTAGAACCTACAGCCTAGAACCTAGAACCTAGAACCCAGAACCTAGAACCTTAAACCTATGACCTAAGACCTAAGACCTATGACATTAGACCTTAGACCTAAGACCTAGGACCTAGGACCTAAGACCTAAGGCCTAAGACCTAAGACCTATGACCTAAGACCTAAGACCTAAGACCTAAAACCTAAGAACTAAGACATAAGACCTAAGACCTAAGACCTAAGACCTAAGACCTAAGACCTAAGACCTAAGACCTAAGACCTAAGACTTAAGACCTAAGACCTAAGACCTATGACCTAGAACCTACAGCCTAGAACCTAGAACCTAGAACCTAGAACCTAGAACCTAGAACCTAAGACCTAAGACCTAAGACCTAGGACCTAAGACCTAAGACCTAAGACCTAAGACCTAAGACCTAAGCCATAAGACTTAAGACCTAAGACCTAAGACCTAAGACCCAAGACCTAAGACCTAAGACCTAAGACTTATGACCTAAGGCCTAAGACCTAATTTCTAAGACATAAGACCTAAGACCTAAGACCTAAGACTTAAGACCTAAGACCTTAGACCTAAGACCTAAGACCTAAGATCTAAGACCTAAGATCTAAGACCTAAGACCTAAGACCTAAGACCTAAGACCTAAGACCTACGACTTAAGACCTAAGACTTAAGACCTAAGACCTAAGACCTAGGACCTAAGACCTAAGACCTAAGACGTAAGACCTAAGACATAAGACCTAAGACTTCAGACCTAAGACCTAAGACCTAAGACCTAAGACCTAAGACCTAAGACCTAAGACTTAAGACCTAAGACTTAAGACCTAAGACGTAAGACCTAAGACCTAAGACCTAAGACCTAAGACATAAGACCTAAGACTCAAGACCTAAGACCTAAGATCTAAGACCAAAGATCTAAGACCTAAGACCTAAGACCTAAGACTTAAGACCTAAAACCTAAGGTCTAGGATCTAGGACCTAAACCTTAGACCTAAGACCTAAGACCTTAGAGCTTCGACCCAAGACCTTAGACCTTAGACCTAAGACCTAAGACCTAAGACCTAGGACCTAAGACCTAAGATCTAAGACCAATGATCTAAGACCTAAGACCTACGACCTAAGACCTACGACCTAAGACCTAAGACCTAGGACCTAAGACCTAAGACCTAAGACTTAAGACCTAAGACCTAAGACCTAAGACCTAGGACCTAAGACCTAAGACCTAAGACCTAAGACCTAAGACCTAAGACCTAAGACATAAGACCTCAGATCTAAGACCTAAGACCTAAGACCTATGACCTAAGACCTAAGACCTAAGACCTAAGACGTAAGACCTAAAACCTAAGACCGAAGACCTAAGACCTTAGACCTAAGACCTAAGACCTGAGACCTAAGACCTAAGACCTAAGACCTAAGACCTAAGACCTAAGACCTAAGACCTAAGACCTAAGACCTAAGACCTAAGACATAAAACCTAGAACCTACGGCCTAGAACCTAGAACCTAGAACCTAGAACCTAGATCCTTAGATCTAAGACCTAAGACCTAAGACCTAAGACCTAAGACCTAAGACCTAAGACCTTAGACCTAAGACCTAAGACTTAAGACCTAAGACCTAAGACCTAAGACCTAAGACCTAAGACCTAAGACCAAGACTCAAGACCTAGGACCTAAGACCTAAGACTTAAGACCTGAGACTTAAGACCTGAGACTTAAGACCTAAGACCTAAGACCTAAGACCTAAGACCAAAGACCAAAGACCTAAGACCTAAGACCTAAGACCTAAGACCTAAGACCTAAGACCTAAGACCTAAGACCTAAGACCTAAGACCTAAGACCCAAGACCTAAGACCTAAGACCTAAGACCTAGGACCTAAGACCTAAGACCTAAGACCTAAGACCTAAGACCTAAGACCTAAGACCTAAGACCTAAGACCTAAGACCTAGAACCTAAGACCTAAGACCTACGATCTAGGACATAAGACCTAAGACCTAAGACCTAAGACCTAAGACTTAAGACCTAAGACTTAGGACCTAAGACCTATGACCTAAGACCTAAGATCTAAGACCTAAGATCGAAGACCTAAGATCTAAGACCTAAGACCTAAGTCCTAAGACCAAGACTTACGACCTAAGACTTAAGACCTAGGACCTAAGACCCAAGACCTAAGATCTAAGACCTATGATCTAAGACCTAAGACCTACGACCTAAGATTTACGACCTAAGACTTAAGACCTGAGACTTAAGACCCAAGACGTAAGACCTAAGACCTAATATCTAAGACCTAATATCTAAGACCTAAGACCTAAGACCTAAGACCAAGACTTAAGACCTAAGAATTAAGACCTAGGACCTATGACCTAAGACCTAAGATCTAAGACCTATGGTCTAAGACCTAACACCTACGACCTAAGACCTAAGACCTAAGACGTAAGACCTAAGATCTAAGACCTAAGACCTAAGACCTACGACCTAAGACCTAAGACCTAGGACCTAAGACCTAATACCTAAGACTAGAGACCTAAGACCTAAGACCTAAGACCTAAGACCTAAGATCTAAGACCTGAGATCTAAGACCTGAGATCTAAGACCTAAGATCTAAGACCTAAGACCTAAAACCTAAAACCTAAGACCTAAGACCTAAGACCTACGACTTAAGACCTAAGACTTAAGACCTAAGACCTAAGACCTAAGACCTAAGACCTAAGACCTAAGACCTAAGACGTAAGACCTAAGACATAAGACCTAAGACTTATGACCTAGGACCTAAGACCTAAGGCCTAAGACCCAAGACCTAAGACCTAGAACCTACAGCCTAGAACCTAGAACCTAGAACCCAGAACCTAGAACCTTAAACCTATGACCTAAGACCTAAGACCTATGACATTAGACCTTAGACCTAAGACCTAGGACCTAGGACCTAAGACCTAAGGCCTAAGACCTAAGACCTAAGACCTAAGACCTAAGACCTAAGACCTAAAACCTAAGAACTAAGACATAAGACCTAAGACCTAAGACCTAAGACCTAAGACCTAAGACCTAAGACCTAAGACCTAAGACCTAAGACTTAAGACCTAAGACCTAAGACCTATGACCTAGAACCTACAGCCTAGAACCTAGAACCTAGAACCTAGAACCTAGAACCTAGAACCTAAGACCTAAGACCTAAGACCTAGGACCTAAGACCTAAGACCTAAGACCTAAGACCTAAGACCTAAGCCATAAGACTTAAGACCTAAGACCTAAGACCTAAGACCCAAGACCTAAGACCTAAGACCTAAGACTTATGACCTAAGGCCTAAGACCTAATTTCTAAGACATAAGACCTAAGACCTAAGACCTAAGACTTAAGACCTAAGACCTTAGACCTAAGACCTAAGACCTAAGATCTAAGACCTAAGATCTAAGACCTAAGACCTAAGACCTAAGACCTAAGACCTAAGACCTACGACTTAAGACCTAAGACTTAAGACCTAAGACCTAAGACCTAGGACCTAAGACCTAAGACCTAAGACGTAAGACCTAAGACATAAGACCTAAGACTTCAGACCTAAGACCTAAGACCTAAGACCTAAGACCTAAGACCAAAGACCTAAGACTTAAGACCTAAGACTTAAGACCTAAGACGTAAGACCTAAGACCTAAGACCTAAGACCTAAGACATAAGACCTAAGACTCAAGACCTAAGACCTAAGATCTAAGACCAAAGATCTAAGACCTAAGACCTAAGACCTAAGACTTAAGACCTAAAACCTAAGGTCTAGGATCTAGGACCTAAACCTTAGACCTAAGACCTAAGACCTTAGAGCTTCGACCCAAGACCTTAGACCTTAGACCTAAGACCTAAGACCTAAGACCTAGGACCTAAGACCTAAGACCTAAGACCTAAGACCTAAGACCTAAGACCTACCACCTAAGACCTAAGACCTAAGACCTAAGACCTAAAACCTAGGACCTAAGACCAAAGACCTAAGACCTAAGACCTTAGACCTAAGACCTAAGACCTAAGACCTAAGACCTAAGACCTAAGACCTATGACCTAAGACCTAAGACCTAAGACCTACGACCTAAGACCTAAGACCTAAGACTTAAGACCTAAGACTTAAGACCTAAGACCTAAGACCTAGGACCTAAGACCTAATACCTAAGACTTGAGACCTAAGACCTAAGACCTAAGACCTAAGATCTAAGACCTGAGATCAAAGACCAAAGACCTAAGACCTAAGACCTTAGACCTTCGACCTAAGACCTACGACCTAAGACCTACGACCTAAGACTTAAGACCTGAGACTTTAGACCCAAGACGTAAGACCTAAGACCTAAGATCTAAGACCTAATATCTAAGACCTAAGACCTAAGACCTAAGACCTATGACCTAAGACCTAAGACCTAAGACCTAAGACCTAAGACCTAAGACCTTGAACCTACAGCCTAGAACCTAGAACCTAGAACCTAGAAACTAGAACCTAAGACCTTAGACCTAAGACCTAAGACCTAAGACCTAAGACCTAAGACCTAAGACCTAAGACCTAAGACTTAAGACCTAAGATTTAAGAACTAAGATCTAAGACCTAAGACCTAAAAACTAAGACCTAAGACCAAAGACCTAAGACCTACCACCTAAGACCTAAGACCTAAGACCAGGGACCTAAGACCTAAGACCTAAGACCTAAGACCTAAAACCTAAAACCTAAGGTCTAGGATCTAGGACCTAAACCTAAGACCTAAGACCTAGGACCTTAGACCTTCGACCTAAGACCTTAGACCTAAGACCTAAGACCTAAGACCTAAGACCTAAGACCTACGATCTAGGACCTAAGACCTAAGACCTACGACCTAAGACCTAAGACCTAAGACCTAAGACCTAAGATTTAAGACCTACGACCTAAGACCTACGACCTAAGACCTAAGACCTAAGACCTAAGACCTAAGACCTAAGACCTAAGACGTAAGACTTAAGACTTAAGACTCAAGACGTAAGACCTAAGACCTAAGACCTAAGACCTAAGACCTAAGACCTAAGACATAAGACCTAAGACCCAAGACCTAAGACCTAAGATCTAAGACCTAAGATCTAAGACCTAAGACCTAACACCTAAGACTTAAGACCTAAAACCTAAGGTCTAGGATCTAGGACCTAAACCTAAGACCTAAGACCTAAGACCTAAGACCTTAGACCTTCGACCCAAGACCTTAGACCTAAGACCTAAGACCTAAGACCTAAGACCCAAGACCTAGGACCTAAGACCTAAGACCTAAGACCTAAGACCTAAGACCTAAGACCTAAGACCTAAGACCTACGACCTAAGACCTAAAACCTAGGACCTAAGACCAAAGACCTAAGACCTAAGACCTTAGACCTAAGACCTAAGACCTAAGACCTAAGACCTAAGACCTAAGACCTAAGACCTAAGACCTAAGACCTAAGACCTAGGACCTAAGACCTAAGACCTAAGATCTAGGACATAAGACCTAAGACCTAAGACCTATGACCTAAGACTTAAGACCTAAGACTTAGGACCTAAGACCTATGACCTAAGACCTAAGATCTAAGACCTAAGATCTAAGACCTAAGATCTAAGACCTAAGACCTAAGACCTCAGACCAAGACTTACGACCTACGACTTAAGACCTAGGACCTAAGACCCAAGACCTAAGATCTAAGACCTATGATCTAAGACCTAAGACCTACGACCTAAGACCTACGACCTAAGACCTACGACCTAAGACTTGAGACCTGAGACTTAAGACCCAAGACGTAAGACCTAAGACCCAAGATCTAAGACCTAATATCTAAGACCTAAGACCTAAGACCTAAGACCAAGACTTAAGACCTAAGAATTAAGACCTAGGACCTAAGACCTAAGACCTAAGATCTAAGACCTATGGTCTAAGACCTAACACCTACGACCTAAGACCTAAGACCTAAGACCTAAGACCTAAGACCTAAGACCTAAGACCTAAGACCTAAGACCTTTGACCTAAGACCTAAGACTTAAGACCTACGACCTAAGACCTAAGACCTACGACCTAGGACCTAAGACCTAAGACCTAAGACTTAAGACCTAAGACCTAAGACCTAAGACCTAAGACCTAAGACCTAAGATCTAATACCTAAGACCTAAGACCTTAGACCAAGACTTAAGACCTAAGACTTAAGACCTAGGACCTAAGACCTAAGATCTAAGACCTATGATCTAAGACCTAAGACCTACGACCTAAGACCTACGACCTAAGACCTAAGACCTAGGACCTAAGACCTAAGACCTAAGACTTAAGACCTAAGACCTAAGACCTAAGACCTAGGACCTAAGACCTAAGACCTAAGACCTAAGACCTAAGACCTAAGACCTAAGACATAAGACCTCAGATCTAAGACCTAAGACCTAAGACCTATGACCTAAGACCTAAGACCTAAGACCTAAGACGTAAGACCTAAAACCTAAGACCGAAGACCTAAGACCTTAGACCTAAGACCTAAGACCTGAGACCTAAGACCTAAGACCTAAGACCTAAGACCTAAGACCTAAGACCTAAGACCTAAGACCTAAGACCTAAGACCTAAGACATAAAACCTAGAACCTACGGCCTAGAACCTAGAACCTAGAACCTAGAACCTAGATCCTTAGATCTAAGACCTAAGACCTAAGACCTAAGACCTAAGACCTAAGACCTAAGACCTTAGACCTAAGACCTAAGACTTAAGACCTAAGACCTAAGACCTAAGACCTAAGACCTAAGACCTAAGACCAAGACTTAAGACCTAGGACCTAAGACCTAAGACTTAAGACCTGAGACTTAAGACCTGAGACTTAAGACCTAAGACCTAAGACCTAAGACCTAAGACCAAAGACCAAAGACCTAAGACCTAAGACCTAAGACCTAAGACCTAAGACCTAAGACCTAAGACCTAAGACCTAAGACCTAAGACCTAAGACCCAAGACCTAAGACCTAAGACCTAAGACCTAGGACCTAAGACCTAAGACCTAAGACCTAAGACCTAAGACCTAAGACCTAAGACCTAAGACCTAAGACCTAAGACCTAGAACCTAAGACCTAAGACCTACGATCTAGGACATAAGACCTAAGACCTAAGACCTAAGACCTAAGACTTAAGACCTAAGACTTAGGACCTAAGACCTATGACCTAAGACCTAAGATCTAAGACCTAAGATCTAAGACCTAAGATCTAAGACCTAAGACCTAAGACCTAAGACCAAGACTTACGACCTAAGACTTAAGACCTAGGACCTAAGACCCAAGACCTAAGATCTAAGACCTATGATCTAAGACCTAAGACCTACGACCTAAGATTTACGACCTAAGACTTAAGACCTGAGACTTAAGACCCAAGACGTAAGACCTAAGACCTAATATCTAAGACCTAATATCTAAGACCTAAGACCTAAGACCTAAGACCAAGACTTAAGACCTAAGAATTAAGACCTAGGACCTATGACCTAAGACCTAAGATCTAAGACCTATGGTCTAAGACCTAACACCTACGACCTAAGACCTAAGACCTAAGACGTAAGACCTAAGATCTAAGACCTAAGACCTAAGACCTACGACCTAAGACCTAAGACCTAGGACCTAAGACCTAATACCTAAGACTAGAGACCTAAGACCTAAGACCTAAGACCTAAGACCTAAGATCTAAGACCTGAGATCTAAGACCTGAGATCTAAGACCTAAGATCTAAGACCTAAGACCTAAAACCTAAAACCTAAGACCTAAGACCTAAGACCTACGACTTAAGACCTAAGACTTAAGACCTAAGACCTAAGACCTAAGACCTAAGACCTAAGACCTAAGACCTAAGACGTAAGACCTAAGACATAAGACCTAAGACTTATGACCTAGGACCTAAGACCTAAGGCCTAAGACCCAAGACCTAAGACCTAGAACCTACAGCCTAGAACCTAGAACCTAGAACCCAGAACCTAGAACCTTAAACCTATGACCTAAGACCTAAGACCTATGACATTAGACCTTAGACCTAAGACCTAGGACCTAGGACCTAAGACCTAAGGCCTAAGACCTAAGACCTAAGACCTAAGACCTAAGACCTAAAACCTAAGAACTAAGACATAAGACCTAAGACCTAAGACCTAAGACCTAAGACCTAAGACCTAAGACCTAAGACCTAAGACCTAAGACTTAAGACCTAAGACCTAAGACCTATGACCTAGAACCTAGAGCCTAGAACCTAGAACCTAGAACCTAGAACCTAGAACCTAGAACCTAAGACCTAAGACCTAAGACCTAGGACCTAAGACCTAAGACCTAAGACCTAAGACCTAAGACCTAAGCCATAAGACTTAAGACCTAAGACCTAAGACCTAAGACCCAAGACCTAAGACCTAAGACCTAAGACTTATGACCTAAGGCCTAAGACCTAATTTCTAAGACATAAGACCTAAGACCTAAGACCTAAGACTTAAGACCTAAGACCTTAGACCTAAGACCTAAGACCTAAGATCTAAGACCTAAGATCTAAGACCTAAGACCTAAGACCTAAGACCTAAGACCTAAGACCTACGACTTAAGACCTAAGACTTAAGACCTAAGACCTAAGACCTAGGACCTAAGACCTAAGACCTAAGACGTAAGACCTAAGACATAAGACCTAAGACTTCAGACCTAAGACCTAAGACCTAAGACCTAAGACCTAAGACCTAAGACCTAAGACTTAAGACCTAAGACTTAAGACCTAAGACGTAAGACCTAAGACCTAAGACCTAAGACCTAAGACATAAGACCTAAGACTCAAGACCTAAGACCTAAGATCTAAGACCAAAGATCTATGACCTAAGACCTAAGACCTAAGACTTAAGACCTAAAACCTAAGGTCTAGGATCTAGGACCTAAACCTTAGACCTAAGACCTAAGACCTTAGAGCTTCGACCCAAGACCTTAGACCTAAGACCTAAGACCTAAGACCTAAGACCTAGGACCTAAGACCTAAGACCTAAGACCTAAGACCTAAGACCTAAGACCTACGACCTAAGACCTAAGACCTAAGACCTAAGACCTAAAACCTAGGACCTAAGACCAAAGACCTAAGACCTAAGACCTTAGACCTAAGACCTAAGACCTAAGACCTAAGACCTAAGACCTAAGACCTATGACCTAAGACCTAAGACCTAAGACCTACGACCTAAGACCTAAGACCTAAGACTTAAGACCTAAGACTTAAGACCTAAGACCTAAGACCTAGGACCTAAGACCTAATACCTAAGACTTGAGACCTAAGACCTAAGACCTAAGACCTAAGATCTAAGACCTGAGATCAAAGACCAAAGACCTAAGACCTAAGACCTTAGACCTTCGACCTAAGACCTACGACCTAAGACCTACGACCTAAGACTTAAGACCTGAGACTTTAGACCCAAGACGTAAGACCTAAGACCTAAGATCTAAGACCTAATATCTAAGACCTAAGACCTAAGACCTAAGACCTATGACCTAAGACCTAAGACCTAAGACCTAAGACCTAAGACCTAAGACCTTGAACCTACAGCCTAGAACCTAGAACCTAGAACCTAGAACCTAGAACCTAAGACCTTAGACCTAAGACCTAAGACCTAAGACCTAAGACCTAAGACCTAAGACCTAAGACCTAAGACTTAAGACCTAAGATTTAAGAACTAAGATCTAAGACCTAAGACCTAAAAACTAAGACCTAAGACCAAAGACCTAAGACCTACCACCTAAGACCTAAGACCTAAGACCAGGGACCTAAGACCTAAGACCTAAGACCTAAGACCTAAAACCTAAAACCTAAGGTCTAGGATCTAGGACCTAAACCTAAGACCTAAGACCTAGGACCTTAGACCTTCGACCTAAGACCTTAGACCTAAGACCTAAGACCTAAGACCTAAGACCTAAGACCTACGACCTAGGACCTAAGACCTAAGACCTACGACCTAAGACCTAAGACCTAAGACCTAAGACCTAAGATTTAAGACCTACGACCTAAGACCTACGACCTAAGACCTAAGACCTAAGACCTAAGACCTAAGACCTAAGACCTAAGACGTAAGACTTAAGACTTAAGACTCAAGACGTAAGACCTAAGACCTAAGACCTAAGACCTAAGACCTAAGACCTAAGACATAAGACCTAAGACCCAAGACCTAAGACCTAAGATCTAAGACCTAAGATCTAAGACCTAAGACCTAACACCTAAGACTTAGGACCTAAAACCTAAGGTCTAGGATCTAGGACCTAAACCTAAGACCTAAGACCTAAGACCTAAGACCTTAGACCTTCGACCCAAGACCTTAGACCTAAGACCTAAGACCTAAGACCTAAGACCCAAGACCTAGGACCTAAGACCTAAGACCTAAGACCTAAGACCTAAGACCTAAGACCTAAGACCTAAGACCTACGACCTAAGACCTAAACCCTAGGACCTAAGACCAAAGACCTAAGACCTAAGACCTTAGACCTAAGACCTAAGACCTAAGACCTAAGACCTAAGACCTAAGACCTAAGACCTAAGACCTAAGACCTAAGACCTAGGACCTAAGACCTAAGACCTAAGATCTAGGACATAAGACCTAAGACCTAAGACCTATGACCTAAGACTTAAGACCTAAGACTTAGGACCTAAGACCTATGACCTAAGACCTAAGATCTAAGACCTAAGATCTAAGACCTAAGATCTAAGACCTAAGACCTAAGACCTCAGACCAAGACTTACGACCTAAGACTTAAGACCTAGGACCTAAGACCCAAGACCTAAGATCTAAGACCTATGATCTAAGACCTAAGACCTACGACCTAAGACCTACGACCTAAGACCTACGACCTAAGACTTGAGACCTGAGACTTAAGACCCAAGACGTAAGACCTAAGACCCAAGATCTAAGACCTAATATCTAAGACCTAAGACCTAAGACCTAAGACCAAGACTTAAGACCTAAGAATTAAGACCTAGGACCTAAGACCTAAGACCTAAGATCTAAGACCTATGGTCTAAGACCTAACACCTACGACCTAAGACCTAAGACCTAAGACGTAAGACCTAAGATCTAAGACCTAAGACCTAAGACCTAAGACCTAAGACCTAAGACCTAGGACCTAAGACCTAATACCTAAGACTTGAGACCTAAGACCTAAGACCTAAGACCTAAGATCTAAGACCTGAGATCTAAGACCTGAGATCTAAGACCTAAGATCTAAGACCTAAGACCTAAAACCTAAGACCTAAGACCTAAGACCTTAGACCTACGACTTAAGACCTAAGACTTAAGACCTAAGACCTAAGACCTAAGACCTAAGACCTAAGACCTAAGACCTAAGACGTAAGACCTAAGACATAAGACCTAAGACTTAAGACCTAGGACCTAGGACCTAAGGCCTAAGACCCAAGACCTAAGACCTAGAACCTACAGCCTAGAACCTAGAACCTAGAACCCAGAACCTAGAACCTTAAACCTAAGACCTAAGACCTAAGACCTATGACATTAGACCTTAGACCTAAGACCTAAGACCTAGGACCTAGGACCTAAGACCTAAGGCCTAAGACCTAAGACCTAAGACCTAAGACCTAAGACCTAAGACCTAAGACCTAAGACCAAGACTTAAGACCTAAGAATTAAGACCTAGGACCTAAGACTTAAGACCTAAGATCTAAGACCTATGGTCTAAGACCAAACACCTACGACCTAAGACCTAAGACCTAAGACGTAAGACCTAAGATCTAAGACCTTAGACCTAAGACCTAAGACCTAAGACCTAAGACCTACGACCTAAGACCTAAGACCTAAGACCTAAGACCTAAAACCTAGGACCTAAGACCAAAGACCTAAGACCTAAGACCTTAGACCTAAGACCTACGACCTAAGACCTAAGACCTAAGACCTAAGACCTATGACCTAAGATCTAAGACCTAAGACCTACGACCTAAGACCTAAGACCTAAGACTTAAGACCTCAGACTTAAGACCTAAGACCTAAGACCTAAGACCTAAGACCTAAGACCTAAGACCTAGGACCTAAGACCTAATACCTAAGACTTGAGACCTAAGACCTAAGACCTAAGACCTAAGATCTAAGACCTGAGATCTAAGACCAAAGACCTAAGACCTAAGACCTTAGACCTTCGACCTAAGACCTACGACCTAAGACCTTAGACCTTCGACCCAAGACCTTAGACCTAAGACCTAAGACCTAAGACCTAGGACCTAGGACCTAAGACCTAAGACCTAAGACCTAAGACCTAAGACCTAAGACCTAAGACCTACGACCTAAGACCTAAGACCTAAGACCTAAGACCTAAAACCTAGGACCTAAGACCAAAGACCTAAGACCTAAGACCTTAGACCTAAGACCTACGACCTAAGACCTAAGACCTAAGACCTAAGACCTATGACCTAAGACCTAAGACCTAAGACCTACGACCTAAGACCTAAGACCTAAGACTTAAGACCTCAGACTTAAGACCTAAGACCTAAGACCTAAGACCTAAGACCTAACACCTAAGACCTAGGACCTAAGACCTAATACCTAAGACTTGAGACCTAAGACCTAAGACCTAAGATCTAAAACCTGAGATCTAAGACCAAAGACCTAAGACCTAAGACCTTAGACCTTCGACCTAAGACCTACGACCTAAGACCTACGACCTAAGACATAAGACCTGAGACTTTAGACCCAAGACGTAAGACCTAAGACCTAAGATCTAAGACCTAATATCTAAGACCTAAGACCTAAGACCTAAGACCTAAGACCTAAGACCTAAGACCTAAGACCTAAGACCTACGACTCAAGACCTAAGACTTAAGACCTAAGACCTAAGACCTAAGACCTAAGACCTAAGACCTAAGACGTAAGACCTAAGACATAAGACCTAAGACTTAAGACCTAAGACCTAAGACCTAAGACCTAAGACCTAAGACCTAAGACCTAAGACCTAAGACTTAAGACCTAAGACTCAAGACCTAAGACGTAAGACCTGGTACTAAGACCTAGGACCTAAGACCTAAGACCTAAGACATAAGACCTAAGACTTAAGACCTAAGACCTAAGACCTAAAATCTAAGACTTATGATCTAAGACCTAAGACCTACGACCTAAGACCTACGACCTAAGACCTACGACCTAAGACCTACGACCTAAGACCTTAGACCTAGGACCTAAGACCTGAGACCTAAGACCTAAGACCTAAGACCTAAGACCTAAGACCTAAGACCTAAGACCTAAGACCTAAGACCTAAGACCTAAGACATAAAACCTAGAACCTACGGCCTAGAACCTAGAACCTAGAACCTAGAACCTAGATCCTTAGATCTAAGACCTAAGACCTAAGACCTAAGACCTAAGACCTAAGACCTAAGACCTTAGACCTAAGACCTAAGACTTAAGACCTAAGACCTAAGACCTAAGACCTAAGACCTAAGACCTAAGACCAAGACTTAAGACCTAGGACCTAAGACCTAAGACTTAAGACCTGAGACTTAAGACCTGAGACTTAAGACCTAAGACCTAAGACCTAAGACCTAAGACCAAAGACCAAAGACCTAAGACCTAAGACCTAAGACCTAAGACCTAAGACCTAAGACCTAAGACCTAAGACCTAAGACCTAAGACCTAAGACCCAAGACCTAAGACCTAAGACCTAAGACCTAGGACCTAAGACCTAAGACCTAAGACCTAAGACCTAAGACCTAAGACCTAAGACCTAAGACCTAAGACCTAAGACCTAGAACCTAAGACCTAAGACCTACGATCTAGGACATAAGACCTAAGACCTAAGACCTAAGACCTAAGACTTAAGACCTAAGACTTAGGACCTAAGACCTATGACCTAAGACCTAAGATCTAAGACCTAAGATCTAAGACCTAAGATCTAAGACCTAAGACCTAAGACCTAAGACCAAGACTTACGACCTAAGACTTAAGACCTAGGACCTAAGACCCAAGACCTAAGATCTAAGACCTATGATCTAAGACCTAAGACCTACGACCTAAGATTTACGACCTAAGACTTAAGACCTGAGACTTAAGACCCAAGACGTAAGACCTAAGACCTAATATCTAAGACCTAATATCTAAGACCTAAGACCTAAGACCTAAGACCAAGACTTAAGACCTAAGAATTAAGACCTAGGACCTATGACCTAAGACCTAAGATCTAAGACCTATGGTCTAAGACCTAACACCTACGACCTAAGACCTAAGACCTAAGACGTAAGACCTAAGATCTAAGACCTAAGACCTAAGACCTACGACCTAAGACCTAAGACCTAGGACCTAAGACCTAATACCTAAGACTAGAGACCTAAGACCTAAGACCTAAGACCTAAGACCTAAGATCTAAGACCTGAGATCTAAGACCTGAGATCTAAGACCTAAGATCTAAGACCTAAGACCTAAAACCTAAAACCTAAGACCTAAGACCTAAGACCTACGACTTAAGACCTAAGACTTAAGACCTAAGACCTAAGACCTAAGACCTAAGACCTAAGACCTAAGACCTAAGACGTAAGACCTAAGACATAAGACCCAAGACTTATGACCTAGGACCTAAGACCTAAGGCCTAAGACCCAAGACCTAAGACCTAGAACCTACAGCCTAGAACCTAGAACCTAGAACCCAGAACCTAGAACCTTAAACCTATGACCTAAGACCTAAGACCTATGACATTAGACCTTAGACCTAAGACCTAGGACCTAGGACCTAAGACCTAAGGCCTAAGACCTAAGACCTAAGACCTAAGACCTAAGACCTAAGACCTAAAACCTAAGAACTAAGACATAAGACCTAAGACCTAAGACCTAAGACCTAAGACCTAAGACCTAAGACCTAAGACCTAAGACCTAAGACTTAAGACCTAAGACCTAAGACCTATGACCTAGAACCTACAGCCTAGAACCTAGAACCTAGAACCTAGAACCTAGAACCTAGAACCTAAGACCTAAGACCTAAGACCTAGGACCTAAGACCTAAGACCTAAGACCTAAGACCTAAGACCTAAAACCTAAAACCTAAGACCTAAGACCTAAGACCTTAGACCTTCGACCTAAGACCTACGACCTAAGACCTAAGACCTAAAACCTAGGACCTAAGACCAAAGACCTAAGACCTAAGACCTTAGACCTAAGACCTACGACCTAAGACCTAAGACCTAAGACCTAAGACCTATGACCTAAGACCTAAGACCTAAGACCTACGACCTAAGACCTAAGACCTAAGACTTAAGACCTCAGACTTAAGACCTAAGACCTAAGACCTAAGACCTAAGACCTAACACCTAAGACCTAGGACCTAAGACCTAATACCTAAGACTTGAGACCTAAGACCTAAGACCTAAGATCTAAAACCTGAGATCTAAGACCAAAGACCTAAGACCTAAGACCTTAGACCTTCGACCTAAGACCTACGACCTAAGACCTACGACCTAAGACATAAGACCTGAGACTTTAGACCCAAGACGTAAGACCTAAGACCTAAGATCTAAGACCTAATATCTAAGACCTAAGACCTAAGACCTAAGACCTAAGACCTAAGACCTAAGACCTAAGACCTAAGACCTACGACTCAAGACCTAAGACTTAAGACCTAAGACCTAAGACCTAAGACCTAAGACCTAAGACCTAAGACGTAAGACCTAAGACATAAGACCTAAGACTTAAGACCTAAGACCTAAGACCTAAGACCTAAGACCTAAGACCTAAGACCTAAGACCTAAGACTTAAGACCTAAGACTCAAGACCTAAGACGTAAGACCTGGTACTAAGACCTAGGACCTAAGACCTAAGACCTAAGACATAAGACCTAAGACTTAAGACCTAAGACCTAAGACCTAAAATCTAAGACTTATGATCTAAGACCTAAGACCTACGACCTAAGACCTACGACCTAAGACCTACGACCTAAGACCTACGACCTAAGACCTTAGACCTAGGACCTAAGACCTGAGACCTAAGACCTAAGACCTAAGACCTAAGACCTAAGACCTAAGACCTAAGACCTAAGACCTAAGACCTAAGACCTAAGACATAAAACCTAGAACCTACGGCCTAGAACCTAGAACCTAGAACCTAGAACCTAGATCCTTAGATCTAAGACCTAAGACCTAAGACCTAAGACCTAAGACCTAAGACCTAAGACCTTAGACCTAAGACCTAAGACTTAAGACCTAAGACCTAAGACCTAAGACCTAAGACCTAAGACCTAAGACCAAGACTTAAGACCTAGGACCTAAGACCTAAGACTTAAGACCTGAGACTTAAGACCTGAGACTTAAGACCTAAGACCTAAGACCTAAGACCTAAGACCAAAGACCAAAGACCTAAGACCTAAGACCTAAGACCTAAGACCTAAGACCTAAGACCTAAGACCTAAGACCTAAGACCTAAGACCTAAGACCCAAGACCTAAGACCTAAGACCTAAGACCTAGGACCTAAGACCTAAGACCTAAGACCTAAGACCTAAGACCTAAGACCTAAGACCTAAGACCTAAGACCTAAGACCTAGAACCTAAGACCTAAGACCTACGATCTAGGACATAAGACCTAAGACCTAAGACCTAAGACCTAAGACTTAAGACCTAAGACTTAGGACCTAAGACCTATGACCTAAGACCTAAGATCTAAGACCTAAGATCTAAGACCTAAGATCTAAGACCTAAGACCTAAGACCTAAGACCAAGACTTACGACCTAAGACTTAAGACCTAGGACCTAAGACCCAAGACCTAAGATCTAAGACCTATGATCTAAGACCTAAGACCTACGACCTAAGATTTACGACCTAAGACTTAAGACCTGAGACTTAAGACCCAAGACGTAAGACCTAAGACCTAATATCTAAGACCTAATATCTAAGACCTAAGACCTAAGACCTAAGACCAAGACTTAAGACCTAAGAATTAAGACCTAGGACCTATGACCTAAGACCTAAGATCTAAGACCTATGGTCTAAGACCTAACACCTACGACCTAAGACCTAAGACCTAAGACGTAAGACCTAAGATCTAAGACCTAAGACCTAAGACCTACGACCTAAGACCTAAGACCTAGGACCTAAGACCTAATACCTAAGACTAGAGACCTAAGACCTAAGACCTAAGACCTAAGACCTAAGATCTAAGACCTGAGATCTAAGACCTGAGATCTAAGACCTAAGATCTAAGACCTAAGACCTAAAACCTAAAACCTAAGACCTAAGACCTAAGACCTACGACTTAAGACCTAAGACTTAAGACCTAAGACCTAAGACCTAAGACCTAAGACCTAAGACCTAAGACCTAAGACGTAAGACCTAAGACATAAGACCCAAGACTTATGACCTAGGACCTAAGACCTAAGGCCTAAGACCCAAGACCTAAGACCTAGAACCTACAGCCTAGAACCTAGAACCTAGAACCCAGAACCTAGAACCTTAAACCTATGACCTAAGACCTAAGACCTATGACATTAGACCTTAGACCTAAGACCTAGGACCTAGGACCTAAGACCTAAGGCCTAAGACCTAAGACCTAAGACCTAAGACCTAAGACCTAAGACCTAAAACCTAAGAACTAAGACATAAGACCTAAGACCTAAGACCTAAGACCTAAGACCTAAGACCTAAGACCTAAGACCTAAGACCTAAGACTTAAGACCTAAGACCTAAGACCTATGACCTAGAACCTACAGCCTAGAACCTAGAACCTAGAACCTAGAACCTAGAACCTAGAACCTAAGACCTAAGACCTAAGACCTAGGACCTAAGACCTAAGACCTAAGACCTAAGACCTAAGACCTAAAACCTAAAACCTAAGACCTAAGACCTAAGACCTACGACTTAAGACCTAAGACTTAAGACCTAAGACCTAAGACCTAAGACCTAAGACCTAAGACCTAAGACCTAAGACGTAAGACCTAAGACATAAGACCTAAGACTTATGACCTAGGACCTAAGACCTAAGGCCTAAGACCCAAGACCTAAGACCTAGAACCTACAGCCTAGAACCTAGAACCTAGAACCCAGAACCTAGAACCTTAAACCTATGACCTAAGACCTAAGACCTATGACATTAGACCTTAGACCTAAGACCTAGGACCTAGGACCTAAGACCTAAGGCCTAAGACCTAAGACCTAAGACCTAAGACCTAAGACCTAAGACCTAAAACCTAAGAACTAAGACATAAGACCTAAGACCTAAGACCTAAGACCTAAGACCTAAGACCTAAGACCTAAGACCTAAGACCTAAGACTTAAGACCTAAGACCTAAGACCTATGACCTAGAACCTACAGCCTAGAACCTAGAACCTAGAACCTAGAACCTAGAACCTAGAACCTAAGACCTAAGACTTAAGACCTAAGACCTAAGACCTAAGACCCAAGACCTAAGACCTAAGACCTAAGACTTATGACCTAAGGCCTAAGACCTAATTTCTAAGACATAAGACCTAAGACCTAAGACCTAAGACTTAAGACCTAAGACCTTAGACCTAAGACCTAAGACCTAAGATCTAAGACCTAAGATCTAAGACCTAAGACCTAAGACCTAAGACCTAAGACCTAAGACCTACGACTTAAGACCTAAGACTTAAGACCTAAGACCTAAGACCTAGGACCTAAGACCTAAGACCTAAGACGTAAGACCTAAGACATAAGACCTAAGACTTCAGACCTAAGACCTAAGACCTAAGACCTAAGACCTAAGACCTAAGACCTAAGACTTAAGACCTAAGACTTAAGACCTAAGACGTAAGACCTAAGACCTAAGACCTAAGACCTAAGACATAAGACCTAAGACTCAAGACCTAAGACCTAAGATCTAAGACCAAAGATCTAAGACCTAAGACCTAAGACCTAAGACTTAAGACCTAAAACCTAAGGTCTAGGATCTAGGACCTAAACCTTAGACCTAAGACCTAAGACCTTAGAGCTTCGACCCAAGACCTTAGACCTAAGACCTAAGACCTAAGACCTAAGACCTAGGACCTAAGACCTAAGACCTAAGACCTAAGACCTAAGACCTAAGACCTACGACCTAAGACCTAAGACCTAAGACCTAAGACCTAAAACCTAGGACCTAAGACCAAAGACCTAAGACCTAAGACCTTAGACCTAAGACCTAAGACCTAAGACCTAAGACCTAAGACCTATGACCTAAGACCTAAGACCTAAGACCTACGACCTAAGACCTAAGACCTAAGACTTAAGACCTAAGACTTAAGACCTAAGACCTAAGACCTAGGACCTAAGACCTAATACCTAAGACTTGAGACCTAAGACCTAAGACCTAAGACCTAAGATCTAAGACCTGAGATCAAAGACCAAAGACCTAAGACCTAAGACCTTAGACCTTCGACCTAAGACCTACGACCTAAGACCTACGACCTAAGACTTAAGACCTGAGACTTTAGACCCAAGACGTAAGACCTAAGACCTAAGATCTAAGACCTAATATCTAAGACCTAAGACCTAAGACCTAAGACCTATGACCTAAGACCTAAGACCTAAGACCTAAGACCTAAGACCTAAGACCTAAGACCTTGAACCTACAGCCTAGAACCTAGAACCTAGAACCTAGAACCTAGAACCTAAGACCTTAGACCTAAGACCTAAGACCTAAGACCTAAGACCTAAGACCTAAGACCTAAGACTTAAGACCTAAGATTTAAGAACTAAGATCTAAGACCTAAGACCTAAAAACTAAGACCTAAGACCAAAGACCTAAGACCTACCACCTAAGACCTAAGACCTAAGACCAGGGACCTAAGACCTAAGACCTAAGACCTAAGACCTAAAACCTAAAACCTAAGGTCTAGGATCTAGGACCTAAACCTAAGACCTAAGACCTAGGACCTTAGACCTTCGACCTAAGACCTTAGACCTAAGACCTAAGACCTAAGACCTAAGACCTAAGACCTACGACCTAGGACCTAAGACCTAAGACCTACGACCTAAGACCTAAGACCTAAGACCTAAGACCTAAGATTTAAGACCTACGACCTAAGACCTACGACCTAAGACCTAAGACCTAAGACCTAAGACCTAAGACCTAAGACCTAAGACGTAAGACTTAAGACTTAAGACTCAAGACGTAAGACCTAAGACCTAAGACCTAAGACCTAAGACCTAAGACCTAAGACATAAGACCTAAGACCCAAGACCTAAGACCTAAGATCTAAGACCTAAGATCTAAGACCTAAGACCTAACACCTAAGACTTAGGACCTAAAACCTAAGGTCTAGGATCTAGGACCTAAACCTAAGACCTAAGACCTAAGACCTAAGACCTTAGACCTTCGACCCAAGACCTTAGACCTAAGACCTAAGACCTATGACCTAAGACCCAAGACCTAGGACCTAAGACCTAAGACCTAAGACCTAAGACCTAAGACCTAAGACCTAAGACCTAAGACCTACGACCTAAGACCTAAAACCTAGGACCTAAGACCAAAGACCTAAGACCTAAGACCTTAGACCTAAGACCTAAGACCTAAGACCTAAGACCTAAGACCTAAGACCTAAGACCTAAGACCTAAGACCTAAGACCTAGGACCTAAGACCTAAGACCTAAGATCTAGGACATAAGACCTAAGACCTAAGACCTATGACCTAAGACTTAAGACCTAAGACTTAGGACCTAAGACCTATGACCTAAGACCTAAGATCTAAGACCTAAGATCTAAGACCTAAGATCTAAGACCTAAGACCTAAGACCTCAGACCAAGACTTACGACCTAAGACTTAAGACCTAGGACCTAAGACCCAAGACCTAAGATCTAAGACCTATGATCTAAGACCTAAGACCTACGACCTAAGACCTACGACCTAAGACCTACGACCTAAGACTTGAGACCTGAGACTTAAGACCCAAGACGTAAGACCTAAGACCCAAGATCTAAGACCTAATATCTAAGACCTAAGACCTAAGACCTAAGACCAAGACTTAAGACCTAAGAATTAAGACCTAGGACCTAAGACCTAAGACCTAAGATCTAAGACCTATGGTCTAAGACCTAACACCTACGACCTAAGACCTAAGACCTAAGACGTAAGACCTAAGATCTAAGACCTAAGACCTAAGACCTAAGACCTAAGACCTAAGACCTAGGACCTAAGACCTAATACCTAAGACTTGAGACCTAAGACCTAAGACCTAAGACCTAAGATCTAAGACCTGAGATCTAAGACCTGAGATCTAAGACCTAAGATCTAAGACCTAAGACCTAAAACCTAAGACCTAAGACCTAAGACCTAAGACCTACGACTTAAGACCTAAGACTTAAGACCTAAGACCTAAGACCTAAGACCTAAGACCTAAGACCTAAGACCTAAGACGTAAGACCTAAGACATAAGACCTAAGACTTAAGACCTAGGACCTAGGACCTAAGGCCTAAGACCCAAGACCTAAGACCTAGAACCTACAGCCTAGAACCTAGAACCTAGAACCCAGAACCTAGAACCTTAAACCTAAGACCTAAGACCTAAGACCTATGACATTAGACCTTAGACCTAAGACCTAAGACCTAGGACCTAGGACCTAAGACCTAAGGCCTAAGACCTAAGACCTAAGACCTAAGACCTAAGACCTAAGACCTAAGACCTAAGACCAAGACTTAAGACCTAAGAATTAAGACCTAGGACCTAAGACTTAAGACCTAAGATCTAAGACCTATGGTCTAAGACCAAACACCTACGACCTAAGACCTAAGACCTAAGACGTAAGACCTAAGATCTAAGACCTTAGACCTAAGACCTAAGACCTAAGACCTAAGACCTACGACCTAAGACCTAAGACCTAAGACCTAAGACCTAAAACCTAGGACCTAAGACCAAAGACCTAAGACCTAAGACCTTAGACCTAAGACCTACGACCTAAGACCTAAGACCTAAGACCTAAGACCTATGACCTAAGATCTAAGACCTAAGACCTACGACCTAAGACCTAAGACCTAAGACTTAAGACCTCAGACTTAAGACCTAAGACCTAAGACCTAAGACCTAAGACCTAAGACCTAAGACCTAAGACCTAGGACCTAAGACCTAATACCTAAGACTTGAGACCTAAGACCTAAGACCTAAGACCTAAGATCTAAGACCTGAGATCTAAGACCAAAGACCTAAGACCTAAGACCTTAGACCTTCGACCTAAGACCTACGACCTAAGACCTTAGACCTTCGACCCAAGACCTTAGACCTAAGACCTAAGACCTAAGACCTAGGACCTAGGACCTAAGACCTAAGACCTAAGACCTAAGACCTAAGACCTAAGACCTAAGACCTACGACCTAAGACCTAAGACCTAAGACCTAAGACCTAAAACCTAGGACCTAAGACCAAAGACCTAAGACCTAAGACCTTAGACCTAAGACCTACGACCTAAGACCTAAGACCTAAGACCTAAGACCTATGACCTAAGACCTAAGACCTAAGACCTACGACCTAAGACCTAAGACCTAAGACTTAAGACCTCAGACTTAAGACCTAAGACCTAAGACCTAAGACCTAAGACCTAACACCTAAGACCTAGGACCTAAGACCTAATACCTAAGACTTGAGACCTAAGACCTAAGACCTAAGACCTAAGATCTAAAACCTGAGATCTAAGACCAAAGACCTAAGACCTAAGACCTTAGACCTTCGACCTAAGACCTACGACCTAAGACCTACGACCTAAGACATAAGACCTGAGACTTTAGACCCAAGACGTAAGACCTAAGACCTAAGATCTAAGACCTAATATCTAAGACCTAAGACCTAAGACCTAAGACCTAAGACCTAAGACCTAAGACCTAAGACCTAAGACCTACGACTCAAGACCTAAGACTTAAGACCTAAGACCTAAGACCTAAGACCTAAGACCTAAGACCTAAGACGTAAGACCTAAGACATAAGACCTAAGACTTAAGACCTAAGACCTAAGACCTAAGACCTAAGACCTAAGACCTAAGACCTAAGACCTAAGACTTAAGACCTAAGACTCAAGACCTAAGACGTAAGACCTGGTACTAAGACCTAGGACCTAAGACCTAAGACCTAAGACATAAGACCTAAGACTTAAGACCTAAGACCTAAGACCTAAAATCTAAGACTTATGATCTAAGACCTAAGACCTACGACCTAAGACCTACGACCTAAGACCTACGACCTAAGACCTACGACCTAAGACCTTAGACCTAGGACCTAAGACCTAAGACCTAAGACTTAAGACCTAAGACCTAAGACCTAAGACCTAAGACCTAAGACCTAGGACCTAAGACCTAAGACCTAAGACCTAAGACCTAAGACCTAAGACATAAGACCTCAGATCTAAGACCTAAGACCTAAGACCTAAGACCTAAGACCTAAGACCTAAGACCTAAGACGTAAGACTTAAGACTTAAGACCTGAGACATAGGATCTAAGACCTAAGACCTAAGACCTAAGACCGTAGACCTATGACCTAAGACCTATTACATAAGACCTTAGACCTAAGACCTAAGACCTAAGACCTAGGACATAAGATCTAAGACCTAAGACCTAAGACCTAAGACCTAGAACCTACAGCCTAGAACCTAGAACCTAGAACCCAGAACCTAGAACCTTAAACCTAAGACCTAAGACCTAAGACCAATGACATAAGACCAATGACATAAGACCTTAGACCTAAGACCTAAGACCTAAGACCTAAGACCTAAAACCTAAGACCTAGGACCTAAGACCTAAGACCTGAGACCTAGGACCTAAGACCTATGACTTAAGACCTAAGACCTAAGACCTATGACCTAAGATCTAAGACCTGAGATCTAAGACCTAAGATCTAAGACCTAAGACCTAAGACCTAAGACCTAAGACCTAAGACCTAAGACCTAAGACCTAGGACCTAAGACCTAAGACCTAAGACCTAAGACCTAAGACCTAAGACCTAAGACCTTAGACCTAAGACCTAAGACTTAAGACATACGACCTAAGACCTAAGACCTACGACCTAGGACCTAAGACCTAAGACCTAAGACTTAAGACCTAAGACCTAAGACCTAAGACCTAAGACCTAAGACCTAAGACCTAAGATCTAAGACCTAAGACCTAAGACCTAAGACCAAGACTTAAGACCTAAGACTTAAGACCTAGGACCTAAGACCTAAGATCTAAGACCTATGATCTAAGACCTAAGACCTACGACCGAAGACCTACGACCTAAGACCTAAGACCTAGGACCTAAGACCTAAGACCTAAGACTTAAGACCTAAGACCTAAGACCTAAGACCTAAGACCTAAGACCTAGGACCTAAGACCTAAGACCTAAGATCTAAACCCTAAGACCTAAGACATAAGACCTCAGATCTAAGACCTAAGACCTAAGACCTATGACCTAAGACCTAAGACGTAAGACTTAAGACTTATGACCTGAGACCTAAGACCTAAGACCTAAGACCTAAGACCTAAGACCTAAGACCTATGACCTAAGACCTATTACATAAGACCTTAGACCTAAGACCTAAGACCTAGGACCTAAGACCTAAGGCCTAAGACCTAAGACCTAAGACCTAGAACCTACAGCCTAGAACCTAGAACCTTTGAACCCAGAACCTAGAACCTTAAACCTAAGACCTAAGACCTAAGACCTATGACATAAAACCTTAGACCTAAGACTTAAGACCTAGGACCTAGGACCTAAGACCTACGGCCTAAGACCTAAGACCTAAGACCTAAGACCTAAGACCTAAGACCTAAGACCTAAGACCTAAGACCTAAGACATAAAACCTAGAACCTACGGCCTAGAACCTAGAACCTAGAACCTAGAACCTAGATCCTTAGATCTAAGACCTAAGACCTAAGACCTAAGACCTAAGACCTAAGACCTAAGACCAAGACTTAAGACCTAGGACCTAAGACCTAAGACTTAAGACCTGAGACTTAAGACCTGAGACTTAAGACCTAAGACCTAAGACCTAAGACCTAAGACCAAAGACCAAAGACCTAAGACCTAAGACCTAAGACCTAAGACCTAAGACCTAAGACCTAAGACCTAAGACCTAAGACCTAAGACCTAAGACCCAAGACCTAAGACCTAAGACCTAAGACCTAGGACCTAAGACCTAAGACCTAAGACCTAAGACCTAAGACCTAAGACCTAAGACCTAAGACCTAAGACCTAAGACCTAGAACCTAAGACCTAAGACCTACGATCTAGGACATAAGACCTAAGACCTAAGACCTAAGACTTAAGACCTAAGACTTAGGACCTAAGACCTATGACCTAAGACCTAAGATCTAAGACCTAAGATCTAAGACCTAAGATCTAAGACCTAAGACCTAAGACCTAAGACCAAGACTTACGACCTAAGACTTAAGACCTAGGACCTAAGACCCAAGACCTAAGATCTAAGACCTATGATCTAAGACCTAAGACCTACGACCTAAGATTTACGACCTAAGACTTAAGACATGAGACTTAAGACCCAAGACGTAAGACCTAAGACCTAATATCTAAGACCTAATATCTAAGACCTAAGACCTAAGACCTAAGACCGAGACTTAAGACCTAAGAATTAAGACCTAGGACCTATGACCTAAGACCTAAGATCTAAGACCTATGGTCTAAGACCTAACACCTACGACCTAAGACCTAAGACCTAAGACGTAAGACCTAAGATCTAAGACCTAAGACCTAAGACCTACGACCTAAGACCTAAGACCTAGGACCTAAGACCTAATACCTAAGACTAGAGACCTAAGACCTAAGACCTAAGACCTAAGATCTAAGACCTGAGATCTAAGACCTTAGATCTAAGACCTAAGATCTAAGACCTAAGACCTAAAACCTAAAACCTAAGACCTAAGACCTAAGACCTACGACTTAAGACCTAAGACTTAAGACCTAAGACCTAAGACCTAAGACCTAAGACCTAAGACCTAAGACCTAAGACGTAAGACCTAAGACATAAGACCTAAGACTTAAGACCTAGGACCTAAGACCTAAGGCCTAAGACCCAAGACCTAAGACCTAGAACCTACAGCCTAGAACCTAGAACCTAGAACCCAGAACCTAGAACCTTAAACCTATGACCTAAGACCTAAGACCTATGACATTAGACCTTAGACCTAAGACCTAGGACCTAGGACCTAAGACCTAAGGCCTAAGACCTAAGACCTAAGACCTAAGACCTAAGACCTAAGACCTAAAACCTAAGAACTAAGACATAAGACCTAAGACCTAAGACCTAAGACCTAAGACCTAAGACCTAAGACCTAAGACCTAAGACCTAAGACTTAAGACCTAAGACCTAAGACCTATGACCTAGAACCTACAGCCTAGAACCTAGAACCTAGAACCTAGAACCTAGAACCTAGAACCTAAGACCTAAGACCTAAGACCTAGGACCTAAGACCTAAGACCTAAGACCTAAGACCTAAGACCTAAGCCATAAGACTTAAGACCTAAGACGTAAGACCTAAGACCTAAGACCTAAGACCTAAGACATAAGACCTAAGACTCAAGACCTAAGACCTAAGATCTAAGACCAAAGATCTAAGACCTAAGACCTAAGACCTAAGACTTAAGACCTAAAACCTAAGGTCTAGGATCTAGGACCTAAACCTTAGACCTAAGACCTAAGACCTTAGAGCTTCGACCCAAGACCTTAGACCTAAGACCTAAGACCTAAGACCTAAGACCTAGGACCTAAGACCTAAGACCTAAGACCTAAGACCTAAGACCTAAGACCTACGACCTAAGACCTAAGACCTAAGACCTAAGACCTAAAACCTAGGACCTAAGACCAAAGACCTAAGACCTAAGACCTTAGACCTAAGACCTAAGACCTAAGACCTAAGACCTAAGACCTAAGACCTATGACCTAAGACCTAAGACCTAAGACCTACGACCTAAGACCTAAGACCTAAGACTTAAGACCTAAGACTTAAGACCTAAGACCTAAGACCTAGGACCTAAGACCTAATACCTAAGACTTGAGACCTAAGACCTAAGACCTAAGACCTAAGATCTAAGACCTGAGATCAAAGACCAAAGACCTAAGACCTAAGACCTTAGACCTTCGACCTAAGACCTACGACCTAAGACCTACGACCTAAGACTTAAGACCTGAGACTTTAGACCCAAGACGTAAGACCTAAGACCTAAGATCTAAGACCTAATATCTAAGACCTAAGACCTAAGACCTAAGACCTAAGACCTAGGACCTAAGACCTAATACCTAAGACTTGAGACCTAAGACCTAAGACCTAAGACCTAAGATCTAAGACCTGAGATCAAAGACCAAAGACCTAAGACCTAAGACCTTAGACCTTCGACCTAAGACCTACGACCTAAGACCTACGACCTAAGACTTAAGACCTGAGACTTTAGACCCAAGACGTAAGACCTAAGACCTAAGATCTAAGACCTAATATCTAAGACCTAAGACCTAAGACCTAAGACCTATGACCTAAGACCTAAGACCTAAGACCTAAGACCTAAGACCTAAGACCTAAGACCTTGAACCTACAGCCTAGAACCTAGAACCTAGAACCTAGAACCTAGAACCTAAGACCTTAGACCTAAGACCTAAGACCTAAGACCTAAGACCTAAGACCTAAGACCTAAGACCTAAGACCTAAGACTTAAGACCTAAGATTTAAGAACTAAGATCTAAGACCTAAGACCTAAAAACTAAGACCTAAGACCAAAGACCTAAGACCTACCACCTAAGACCTAAGACCTAAGACCAGGGACCTAAGACCTAAGACCTAAGACCTAAGACCTAAAACCTAAAACCTAAGGTCTAGGATCTAGGACCTAAACCTAAGACCTAAGACCTAGGACCTTAGACCTTCGACCTAAGACCTTAGACCTAAGACCTAAGACCTAAGACCTAAGACCTAAGACCTACGACCTAGGACCTAAGACCTAAGACCTACGACCTAAGACCTAAGACCTAAGACCTAAGACCTAAGATTTAAGACCTACGACCTAAGACCTACGACCTAAGACCTAAGACCTAAGACCTAAGACCTAAGACCTAAGACCTAAGACGTAAGACTTAAGACTTAAGACCTAAGACGTAAGACCTAAGACCTAAGACCTAAGACCTAAGACCTAAGACCTAAGACATAAGACCTAAGACCCAAGACCTAAGACCTAAGATCTAAGACCTAAGATCTAAGACCTAAGACCTAACACCTAAGACTTAAGACCTAAAACCTAAGGTCTAGGATCTAGGACCTAAACCTAAGACCTAAGACCTAAGACCTAAGACCTTAGACCTTCGACCCAAGACCTTAGACCTAAGACCTAAGACCTAAGACCTAAGACCCAAGACCTAGGACCTAAGACCTAAGACCTAAGACCTAAGACCTAAGACCTAAGACCTAAGACCTAAGACCTACGACCTACGACCTAAGACCTAAAACCTAGGACCTAAGACCAAAGACCTAAGACCTAAGACCTTAGACCTAAGACCTAAGACCTAAGACCTAAGACCTAAGACCTAAGACCTAAGACTTAAGACCTAAGACCTAAGACCTAAAATCTAAGACTTATGATCTAAGACCTAAGACCTACGACCTAAGACCTACGACCTAAGACCTACGACCTAAGACCTACGACCTAAGACCTTAGACCTAGGACCTAAGACCTAAGACCTAAGACTTAAGACCTAAGACCTAAGACCTAAGACTTAAGACCTAAGACCTAGGACCTAAGACCTAAGACCTAAGACCTAAGACCTAAGACCTAAGACATAAGACCTCAGATCTAAGACCTAAGACCTAAGACCTAAGACCTAAGACCTAAGACCTAAGACGTAAGACTTAAGACTTAAGACCTGAGACATAGGATCTAAGACCTAAGACCTAAGACCTAAGACCGTAGACCTATGACCTAAGACCTATTACATAAGACCTTAGACCTAAGACCTAAGACCTAAGACCTAGGACATAAGATCTAAGACCTAAGACCTAAGACCTAAGACCTAGAACCTACAGCCTAGAACCTAGAACCTAGAACCCAGAACCTAGAACCTTAAACCTAAGACCTAAGACCTAAGACCAATGACATAAGACCAATGACATAAGACCTTAGACCTAAGACCTAAGACCTAAGACCTAAGACCTAAAACCTAAGACCTAGGACCTAAGACCTAAGACCTGAGACCTAGGACCTAAGACCTATGACTTAAGACCTAAGACCTAAGACCTATGACCTAAGATCTAAGACCTGAGATCTAAGACCTAAGATCTAAGACCTAAGACCTAAGACCTAAGACCTAAGACCTAAGACCTAAGACCTAAGACCTAGGACCTAAGACCTAAGACCTAAGACCTAAGACCTAAGACCTAAGACCTAAGACCTTAGACCTAAGACCTAAGACTTAAGACATACGACCTAAGACCTAAGACCTACGACCTAGGACCTAAGACCTAAGACCTAAGACTTAAGACCTAAGACCTAAGACCTAAGACCTAAGACCTAAGACCTAAGACCTAAGATCTAAGACCTAAGACCTAAGACCTAAGACCAAGACTTAAGACCTAAGACTTAAGACCTAGGACCTAAGACCTAAGATCTAAGACCTATGATCTAAGACCTAAGACCTACGACCGAAGACCTACGACCTAAGACCTAAGACCTAGGACCTAAGACCTAAGACCTAAGACTTAAGACCTAAGACCTAAGACCTAAGACCTAAGACCTAAGACCTAAGACCTAAGACCTAAGACCCAAGACCTAAGACCTAAGACCTAAGACCTAGGACCTAAGACCTAAGACCTAAGACCTAAGACCTAAGACCTAAGACCTAAGACCTAAGACCTAAGACCTAAGACCTAGAACCTAAGACCTAAGACCTACGATCTAGGACATAAGACCTAAGACCTAAGACCTAAGACCTAAGACTTAAGACCTAAGACTTAGGACCTAAGACCTATGACCTAAGACCTAAGATCTAAGACCTAAGATCTAAGACCTAAGATCTAAGACCTAAGACCTAAGACCTAAGACCAAGACTTACGACCTAAGACTTAAGACCTAGGACCTAAGACCCAAGACCTAAGATCTAAGACCTATGATCTAAGACCTAAGACCTCCGACCTAAGATTTACGACCTAAGACTTAAGACCTGAGACTTAAGACCCAAGACGTAAGACCTAAGACCTAATATCTAAGACCTAATATCTAAGACCTAAGACCTAAGACCTAAGACAAAGACTTAAGACCTAAGAATTAAGACCTAGGACCTATGACCTAAGACCTAAGATCTAAGACCTATGGTCTAAGACCTAACACCTACGACCTAAGACCTAAGACCTAAGACGTAAGACCTAAGATCTAAGACCTAAGACCTAAGACCTACGACCTAAGACCTAAGACCTAGGACCTAAGACCTAATACCTAAGACTAGAGACCTAAGACCTAAGACCTAAGACCTAAGACCTAAGATCTAAGACCTGAGATCTAAGACCTGAGATCTAAGACCTAAGATCTAAGACCTAAGACCTAAAACCTAAAACCTAAGACCTAAGACCTAAGACCTACGACTTAAGACCTAAGACTTAAGACCTAAGACCTAAGACCTAAGACCTAAGACCTAAGACCTAAGACCTAAGACGTAAGACCTAAGACATAAGACCTAAGACTTATGACCTAGGACCTAAGACCTAAGGCCTAAGACCCAAGACCTAAGACCTAGAACCTACAGCCTAGAACCTAGAACCTAGAACCCAGAACCTAGAACCTTAAACCTATGACCTAAGACCTAAGACCTATGACATTAGACCTTAGACCTAAGACCTAGGACCTAGGACCTAAGACCTAAGGCCTAAGACCTAAGACCTAAGACCTAAGACCTAAGACCTAAGACCTAAAACCTAAGAACTAAGACATAAGACCTAAGACCTAAGACCTAAGACCTAAGACCTAAGACCTAAGACCTAAGACCTAAGACCTAAGACTTAAGACCTAAGACCTAAGACCTATGACCTAGAACCTACAGCCTAGAACCTAGAACCTAGAACCTAGAACCTAGAACCTAAGACCTAAGACCTAAGACCTAGGACCTAAGACCTAAGACCTAAGACCTAAGACCTAAGACCTAAGCCATAAGACTTAAGACCTAAGACCTAAGACCTAAGACCCAAGACCTAAGACCTAAGACCTAAGACTTATGACCTAAGGCCTAAGACCTAATTTCTAAGACATAAGACCTAAGACCTAAGACCTAAGACTTAAGACCTAAGACCTTAGACCTAAGACCTAAGACCTAAGATCTAAGACCTAAGATCTAAGACCTAAGACCTAAGACCTAAGACCTAAGACCTAAGACCTACGACTTAAGACCTAAGACTTAAGACCTAAGACCTAAGACCTAGGACCTAAGACCTAAGACCTAAGACGTAAGACCTAAGACATAAGACCTAAGACTTCAGACCTAAGACCTAAGACCTAAGACCTAAGACCTAAGACCTAAGACCTAAGACTTAAGACCTAAGACTTAAGACCTAAGACGTAAGACCTAAGACCTAAGACCTAAGACCTAAGACATAAGACCTAAGACTCAAGACCTAAGACCTAAGATCTAAGACCAAAGATCTAAGACCTAAGACCTAAGACCTAAGACTTAAGACCTAAAACCTAAGGTCTAGGATCTAGGACCTAAACCTTAGACCTAAGACCTAAGACCTTAGAGCTTCGACCCAAGACCTTAGACCTAAGACCTAAGACCTAAGACCTAAGACCTAGGACCTAAGACCTAAGACCTAAGACCTAAGACCTAAGACCTAAGACCTACGACCTAAGACCTAAGACCTAAGACCTAAGACCTAAAACCTAGGACCTAAGACCAAAGACCTAAGACCTAAGACCTTAGACCTAAGACCTAAGACCTAAGACCTAAGACCTAAGACCTAAGACCTATGACCTAAGACCTAAGACCTAAGACCTACGACCTAAGACCTAAGACCTAAGACTTAAGACCTAAGACTTAAGACCTAAGACCTAAGACCTAGGACCTAAGACCTAATACCTAAGACTTGAGACCTAAGACCTAAGACCTAAGACCTAAGATCTAAGACCTGAGATCAAAGACCAAAGACCTAAGACCTAAGACCTTAGACCTTCGACCTAAGACCTACGACCTAAGACCTACGACCTAAGACTTAAGACCTGAGACTTTAGACCCAAGACGTAAGACCTAAGACCTAAGATCTAAGACCTAATATCTAAGACCTAAGACCTAAGACCTAAGACCTATGACCTAAGACCTAAGACCTAAGACCTAAGACCTAAGACCTAAGACCTTGAACCTACAGCCTAGAACCTAGAACCTAGAACCTAGAACCTAGAACCTAAGACCTTAGACCTAAGACCTAAGACCTAAGACCTAAGACCTAAGACCTAAGACCTAAGACCTAAGACTTAAGACCTAAGATTTAAGAACTAAGATCTAAGACCTAAGACCTAAAAACTAAGACCTAAGACCAAAGACCTAAGACCTACCACCTAAGACCTAAGACCTAAGACCAGGGACCTAAGACCTAAGACCTAAGACCTAAGACCTAAAACCTAAAACCTAAGGTCTAGGATCTAGGACCTAAACCTAAGACCTAAGACCTAGGACCTTAGACCTTCGACCTAAGACCTTAGACCTAAGACCTAAGACCTAAGACCTAAGACCTAAGACCTACGACCTAGGACCTAAGACCTAAGACCTACGACCTAAGACCTAAGACCTAAGACCTAAGACCTAAGATTTAAGACCTACGACCTAAGACCTACGACCTAAGACCTAAAACCTAAGACCTAAGACCTAAGACCTAAGACCTAAGACGTAAGACTTAAGACTTAAGACTCGAGACGTAAGACCTAAGACCTAAGACCTAAGACCTAAGACCTAAGACCTAAGACATAAGACCTAAGACCCAAGACCTAAGACCTAAGATCTAAGACCTAAGATCTAAGACCTAAGACCTAACACCTAAGACTTAAGACCTAAAACCTAAGGTCTAGGATCTAGGACCTAAACCTAAGACCTACGACCTAAGACCTAAGACCTTAGACCTTCGACCCAAGACCTTAGACCTAAGACCTAAGACCTAAGACCTAAGACCCAAGACCTAGGACCTAAGACCTAAGACCTAAGACCTAAGACCTAAGACCTAAGACCTAAGACCTAAGACCTACGACCTAAGACCTAAAACCTGGGACCTAAGACCAAAGACCTAAGACCTAAGACCTTAGACCTAAGACCTAAGACCTAAGACCTAAGACCTAAGACCTAAGACCTAAGACATAAGACCTAAGACCTAAGACCTAGGACCTAAGACCTAAGACCTAAGATCTAGGACATAAGACCTAAGACCTAAGACCTATGACCTAAGACTTAAGACCTAAGACTTAGGACCTAAGACCTATGACCTAAGACCTAAGATCTAAGACCTAAGATCTAAGACCTAAGATCTAAGACCTAAGACCTAAGACCTCAGACCAAGACTTACGACCTAAGACTTAAGACCTAGGACCTAAGACCCAAGACCTAAGATCTAAGACCTATGATCTAAGACCTAAGACCTACGACCTAAGACCTACGACCTAAGACCTACGACCTAAGACTTGAGACCTGAGACTTAAGACCCAAGACGTAAGACCTAAGACCCAAGATCTAAGACCTAATATCTAAGACCTAAGACCTAAGACCTAAGACCAAGACTTAAGACCTAAGAATTAAGACCTAGGACCTAAGACCTAAGACCTAAGATCTAAGACCTATGGTCTAAGACCTAACACCTACGACCTAAGACCTAAGACCTAAGACGTAAGACCTAAGATCTAAGACCTAAGACCTAAGACCTAAGACCTAAGACCTAAGACCTAGGACCTAAGACCTAATACCTAAGACTTGAGACCTAAGACCTAAGACCTAAGACCTAAGATCTAAGACCTGAGATCTAAGACCTGAGATCTAAGACCTAAGATCTAAGACCTAAGACCTAAAACCTAAGACCTAAGACCTAAGACCTAAGACCTACGACTTAAGACCTAAGACTTAAGACCTAAGACCTAAGACCTAAGACCTAAGACCTAAGACCTAAGACCTAAGACGTAAGACCTAAGACATAAGACCTAAGACTTAAGACCTAGGACCTAGGACCTAAGGCCTAAGACCCAAGACCTAAGACCTAGAACCTACAGCCTAGAACCTAGAACCTAGAACCCAGAACCTAGAACCTTAAACCTAAGACCTAAGACCTAAGACCTATGACATTAGACCTTAGACCTAAGACCTAAGACCTAGGACCTAGGACCTAAGACCTAAGGCCTAAGACCTAAGACCTAAGACCTAAGACCTAAGACCTAAGACCTAAGACCTAAGACCTAAGACCAAGACTTAAGACCTAAGAATTAAGACCTAGGACCTAAGACTTAAGACCTAAGATCTAAGACCTATGGTCTAAGACCAAACACCTACGACCTAAGACCTTAGACCTAAGACGTAAGACCTAAGATCTAAGACCTTAGACCTAAGACCTAAGACCTAAGACCTAAGACCTACGACCTAAGACCTAAGACCTAAGACCTAAGACCTAAAACCTAGGACCTAAGACCAAAGACCTAAGACCTAAGACCTTAGACCTAAGACCTACGACCTAAGACCTAAGACCTAAGACCTAAGACCTATGACCTAAGATCTAAGACCTAAGACCTACGACCTAAGACCTAAGACCTAAGACTTAAGACCTCAGACTTAAGACCTAAGACCTAAGACCTAAGACCTAAGACCTAAGACCTAAGACCTAGGACCTAAGACCTAATACCTAAGACTTGAGACCTAAGACCTAAGACCTAAGACCTAAGATCTAAGACCTGAGATCTAAGACCAAAGACCTAAGACCTAAGACCTTAGACCTTCGACCTAAGACCTACGACCTAAGACCTTAGACCTTCGACCCAAGACCTTAGACCTAAGACCTAAGACCTAAGACCTAGGACCTAGGACCTAAGTCCTAAGACCTAAGACCTAAGACCTAAGACCTAAGACCTAAGACCTACGACCTAAGACCTAAGACCTAAGACCTAAGACCTAAAACCTAGGACCTAAGACCAAAGACCTAAGACCTAAGACCTTAGACCTAAGACCTACGACCTAAGACCTAAGACCTAAGACCTAAGACCTATGACCTAAGACCTAAGACCTAAGACCTACGACCTAAGACCTAAGACCTAAGACTTAAGACCTCAGACTTAAGACCTAAGACCTAAGACCTAAGACCTAAGACCTAACACCTAAGACCTAGGACCTAAGACCTAATACCTAAGACTTGAGACCTAAGACCTAAGACCTAAGACCTAAGATCTAAAACCTGAGATCTAAGACCAAAGACCTAAGACCTAAGACCTTAGACCTTCGACCTAAGACCTACGACCTAAGACCTACGACCTAAGACATAAGACCTGAGACTTTAGACCCAAAACGTAAGACCTAAGACCTAAGATCTAAGACCTAATATCTAAGACCTAAGACCTAAGACCTAAGACCTAAGACCTAAGACCTAAGACCTAAGACCTAAGACCTACGACTCAAGACCTAAGACTTAAGACCTAAGACCTAAGACCTAAGACCTAAGACCTAAGACCTAAGACGTAAGACCTAAGACATAAGACCTAAGACTTAAGACCTAAGACCTAAGACCTAAGACCTAAGACCTAAGACCTAAGACCTAAGACCTAAGACTTAAGACCTAAGACTTAAGACCTAAGACGTAAGACCTGGTACTAAGACCTAGGACCTAAGACCTAAGACCTAAGACATAAGACCTAAGACTTAAGACCTAGGACCTAAGACCTAAAATCTAAGACTTATGATCTAAGACCTAAGACCTACGACCTAAGACCTACGACCTAAGACCTACGACCTAAGACCTACGACCTAAGACCTTAGACCTAGGACCTAAGACCTAAGACCTAAGACTTAAGACCTAAGACCTAAGACCTAAGACCTAAGACCTAAGACCTAGGACCTAAGACCTAAGACCTAAGACCTAAGACCTAAGACCTAAGACATAAGACCTCAGATCTAAGACCTAAGACCTAAGACCTAAGACCTAAGACCTAAGACCTAAGACCTAAGACGTAAGACTTAAGACTTAAGACCTGAGACATAGGATCTAAGACCTAAGACCTAAGACCTAAGACCGTAGACCTATGACCTAAGACCTATTACATAAGACCTTAGACCTAAGACCTAAGACCTAAGACCTAGGACATAAGATCTAAGACCTAAGACCTAAGACCTAAGACCTAGAACCTACAGCCTAGAACCTAGAACCTAGAACCCAGAACCTAGAACCTTAAACCTAAGACCTAAGACCTAAGACCAATGACATAAGACCAATGACATAAGACCTTAGACCTAAGACCTAAGACCTAAGACCTAAGACCTAAAACCTAAGACCTAGGACCTAAGACCTAAGACCTGAGACCTAGGACCTAAGACCTATGACTTAAGACCTAAGACCTAAGACCTATGACCTAAGATCTAAGACCTGAGATCTAAGACCTAAGATCTAAGACCTAAGACCTAAGACCTAAGACCTAAGACCTAAGACCTAAGACCTAAGACCTAGGACCTAAGACCTAAGACCTAAGACCTAAGACCTAAGACCTAAGACCTAAGACCTTAGACCTAAGACCTAAGACTTAAGACATACGACCTAAGACCTAAGACCTACGACCTAGGACCTAAGACCTAAGACCTAAGACTTAAGACCTAAGACCTAAGACCTAAGACCTAAGACCTAAGACCTAAGACCTAAGATCTAAGACCTAAGACCTAAGACCTAAGACCAAGACTTAAGACCTAAGACTTAAGACCTAGGACCTAAGACCTAAGATCTAAGACCTATGATCTAAGACCTAAGACCTACGACCGAAGACCTACGACCTAAGACCTAAGACCTAGGACCTAAGACCTAAGACCTAAGACTTAAGACCTAAGACCTAAGACCTAAGACCTAAGACCTAAGACCTAGGACCTAAGACCTAAGACCTAAGATCTAAACCCTAAGACCTAAGACATAAGACCTCAGATCTAAGACCTAAGACCTAAGACCTATGACCTAAGACCTAAGACGTAAGACTTAAGACTTATGACCTGAGACCTAAGACCTAAGACCTAAGACCTAAGACCTAAGACCTAAGACCTATGACCTAAGACCTATTACATAAGACCTTAGACCTAAGACCTAAGACCTAGGACCTAAGACCTAAGGCCTAAGACCTAAGACCTAAGACCTAGAACCTACAGCCTAGAACCTAGAACCTTTGAACCCAGAACCTAGAACCTTAAACCTAAGACCTAAGACCTAAGACCTATGACATAAAACCTTAGACCTAAGACTTAAGACCTAGGACCTAGGACCTAAGACCTACGGCCTAAGACCTAAGACCTAAGACCTAAGACCTAAGACCTAAGACCTAAGACCTAAGACCTAAGACCTAAGACATAAAACCTAGAACCTACGGCCTAGAACCTAGAACCTAGAACCTAGAACCTAGATCCTTAGATCTAAGACCTAAGACCTAAGACCTAAGACCTAAGACCTAAGACCTAAGACCAAGACTTAAGACCTAGGACCTAAGACCTAAGACTTAAGACCTGAGACTTAAGACCTGAGACTTAAGACCTAAGACCTAAGACCTAAGACCTAAGACCAAAGACCAAAGACCTAAGACCTAAGACCTAAGACCTAAGACCTAAGACCTAAGACCTAAGACCTAAGACCTAAGACCTAAGACCTAAGACCCAAGACCTAAGACCTAAGACCTAAGACCTAGGACCTAAGACCTAAGACCTAAGACCTAAGACCTAAGACCTAAGACCTAAGACCTAAGACCTAAGACCTAAGACCTAGAACCTAAGACCTAAGACCTACGATCTAGGACATAAGACCTAAGACCTAAGACCTAAGACTTAAGACCTAAGACTTAGGACCTAAGACCTATGACCTAAGACCTAAGATCTAAGACCTAAGATCTAAGACCTAAGATCTAAGACCTAAGACCTAAGACCTAAGACCAAGACTTACGACCTAAGACTTAAGACCTAGGACCTAAGACCCAAGACCTAAGATCTAAGACCTATGATCTAAGACCTAAGACCTACGACCTAAGATTTACGACCTAAGACTTAAGACATGAGACTTAAGACCCAAGACGTAAGACCTAAGACCTAATATCTAAGACCTAATATCTAAGACCTAAGACCTAAGACCTAAGACCAAGACTTAAGACCTAAGAATTAAGACCTAGGACCTATGACCTAAGACCTAAGATCTAAGACCTATGGTCTAAGACCTAACACCTACGACCTAAGACCTAAGACCTAAGACGTAAGACCTAAGATCTAAGACCTAAGACCTAAGACCTACGACCTAAGACCTAAGACCTAGGACCTAAGACCTAATACCTAAGACTAGAGACCTAAGACCTAAGACCTAAGACCTAAGATCTAAGACCTGAGATCTAAGACCTGAGATCTAAGACCTAAGATCTAAGACCTAAGACCTAAAACCTAAAACCTAAGACCTAAGACCTAAGACCTACGACTTAAGACCTAAGACTTAAGACCTAAGACCTAAGACCTAAGACCTAAGACCTAAGACCTAAGACCTAAGACGTAGGACCTAAGACATAAGACCTAAGACTTAAGACCTAGGACCTAAGACCTAAGGCCTAAGACCCAAGACCTAAGACCTAGAACCTACAGCCTAGAACCTAGAACCTAGAACCCAGAACCTAGAACCTTAAACCTATGACCTAAGACCTAAGACCTATGACATTAGACCTTAGACCTAAGACCTAGGACCTAGGACCTAAGACCTAAGGCCTAAGACCTAAGACCTAAGACCTAAGACCTAAGACCTAAGACCTAAAACCTAAGAACTAAGACATAAGACCTAAGACCTAAGACCTAAGACCTAAGACCTAAGACCTAAGACCTAAGACCTAAGACCTAAGACTTAAGACCTAAGACCTAAGACCTATGACCTAGAACCTACAGCCTAGAACCTAGAACCTAGAACCTAGAACCTAGAACCTAGAACCTAAGACCTAAGACCTAAGACCTAGGACCTAAGACCTAAGACCTAAGACCTAAGACCTAAGACCTAAGCCATAAGACTTAAGACCTAAGACGTAAGACCTAAGACCTAAGACCTAAGACCTAAGACATAAGACCTAAGACTCAAGACCTAAGACCTAAGATCTAAGACCAAAGATCTAAGACCTAAGACCTAAGACCTAAGACTTAAGACCTAAAACCTAAGGTCTAGGATCTAGGACCTAAACCTTAGACCTAAGACCTAAGACCTTAGAGCTTCGACCCAAGACCTTAGACCTAAGACCTAAGACCTAAGACCTAAGACCTAGGACCTAAGACCTAAGACCTAAGACCTAAGACCTAAGACCTAAGACCTACGACCTAAGACCTAAGACCTAAGACCTAAGACCTAAAACCTAGGACCTAAGACCAAAGACCTAAGACCTAAGACCTTAGACCTAAGACCTAAGACCTAAGACCTAAGACCTAAGACCTATGACCTAAGACCTAAGACCTAAGACCTACGACCTAAGACCTAAGACCTAAGACTTAAGACCTAAGACCTAAGACCTATGACCTAGAACCTACAGCCTAGAACCTAGAACCTAGAACCTAGAACCTAGAACCTAGAACCTAAGACCTAAGACCTAAGACCTAGGACCTAAGACCTAAGACCTAAGACCTAAGACCTAAGACCTAAGCCATAAGACTTAAGACCTAAGACCTAAGACCTAAGACCCAAGACCTAAGACCTAAGACCTAAGACTTATGACCTAAGGCCTAAGACCTAATTTCTAAGACATAAGACCTAAGACCTAAGACCTAAGACTTAAGACCTAAGACCTTAGACCTAAGACCTAAGACCTAAGATCTAAGACCTAAGATCTAAGACCTAAGACCTAAGACCTAAGACCTAAGACCTACGACTTAAGACCTAAGACTTAAGACCTAAGACCTAGGACCTAGGACCTAAGACCTAAGACCTAAGACGTAAGACCTAAGACATAAGACCTAAGACTTCAGACCTAAGACCTAAGACCTAAGACCTAAGACCTAAGACCTAAGACCTAAGACTTAAGACCTAAGACTTAAGACCTAAGACGTAAGACCTAAGACCTAAGACCTAAGACCTAAGACATAAGACCTAAGACTCAAGACCTAAGACCTAAGATCTAAGACCAAAGATCTAAGACCTAAGACCTAAGACCTAAGACTTAAGACCTAAAACCTAAGGTCTAGGATCTAGGACCTAAACCTTAGACCTAAGACCTAAGACCTTAGAGCTTCGACCCAAGACCTTAGACCTAAGACCTAAGACCTAAGACCTAAGACCTAGGACCTAAGACCTAAGACCTAAGACCTAAGACCTAAGACCTAAGACCTACGACCTAAGACCTAAGACCTAAGACCTAAGACCTAAAACCTAGGACCTAAGACCAAAGACCTAAGACCTAAGACCTTAGACCTAAGACCTAAGACCTAAGACCTAAGACCTAAGACCTAAGACCTATGACCTAAGACCTAAGACCTAAGACCTACGACCTAAGACCTAAGACCTAAGACTTAAGACCTAAGACTTAAGACCTAAGACCTAAGACCTAGGACCTAAGACCTAATACCTAAGACTTGAGACCTAAGACCTAAGACCTAAGATCTAAGACCTGAGATCAAAGACCAAAGACCTAAGACCTAAGACCTTAGACCTTCGACCTAAGACCTACGACCTAAGACCTACGACCTAAGACTTAAGACCTGAGACTTTAGACCCAAGACGTAAGACCTAAGACCTAAGATCTAAGACCTAATATCTAAGACCTAAGACCTAAGACCTAAGACTTAAGACCTAGGACCTAAGACCTAATACCTAAGACTTGAGACCTAAGACCTAAGACCTAAGACCTAAGATCTAAGACCTGAGATCAAAGACCAAAGACCTAAGACCTAAGACCTTAGACCTTCGACCTAAGACCTACGACCTAAGACCTACGACCTAAGACTTAAGACCTGAGACTTTAGACCCAAGACGTAAGACCTAAGACCTAAGATCTAAGACCTAATATCTAAGACCTAAGACCTAAGACCTAAGACCTATGACCTAAGACCTAAGACCTAAGACCTAAGACCTAAGACCTAAGACCTTGAACCTACAGCCTAGAACCTAGAACCTAGAACCTAGAACCTAGAACCTAAGACTTTAGACCTAAGACCTAAGACCTAAGACCTAAGACCTAAGACCTAAGACCTAAGACCTAAGACTTAAGACCTAAGATTTAAGAACTAAGATCTAAGACCTAAGACCTAAAAACTAAGACCTAAGACCAAAGACCTAAGACCTACCACCTAAGACCTAAGACCTAAGACCAGGGACCTAAGACCTAAGACCTAAGACCTAAGACCTAAAACCTAAAACCTAAGGTCTAGGATCTAGGACCTAAACCTAAGACCTAAGACCTAGGACCTTAGACCTTCGACCTAAGACCTTAGACCTAAGACCTAAGACCTAAGACCTAAGACCTAAGACCTACGACCTAGGACCTAAGACCTAAGACCTACGACCTAAGACCTAAGACCTAAGACCTAAGACCTAAGATTTAAGACCTACGACCTAAGACCTACGACCTAAGACCTAAGACCTAAGACCTAAGACCTAAGACCTAAGACCTAAGACGTAAGACTTGAGACTTAAGACCTAAGACGTAAGACCTAAGACCTAAGACCTAAGACCTAAGACCTAAGACCTAAGACATAAGACCTAAGACCCAAGACCTAAGACCTAAGATCTAAGACCTAAGATCTAAGACCTAAGACCTAACACCTAAGACTTAAGACCTAAAACCTAAGGTCTAGGATCTAGGACCTAAACCTAAGACCTAAGACCTAAGACCTAAGACCTTAGACCTTCGACCCAAGACCTTAGACCTAAGACCTAAGACCTAAGACCTAAGACCTAAGACCTAAGACTTAAGACCTAAGACCTAAAATCTAAGACTTATGATCTAAGACCTAAGACCTACGACCTAAGACCTACGACCTAAGACCTACGACCTAAGACCTACGACCTAAGACCTTAGACCTAGGACCTAAGACCTAAGACCTAAGACTTAAGACCTAAGACCTAAGACCTAAGACCTAAGACCTAAGACCTAGGACCTAAGACCTAAGACCTAAGACCTAAGACCTAAGACCTAAGACATAAGACCTCAGATCTAAGACCTAAGACCTAAGACCTAAGACCTAAGACCTAAGACCTAAGACCTAAGACGTAAGACTTAAGACTTAAGACCTGAGACATAGGATCTAAGACCTAAGACCTAAGACCTAAGACCGTAGACCTATGACCTAAGACCTATTACATAAGACCTTAGACCTAAGACCTAAGACCTAAGACCTAGGACATAAGATCTAAGACCTAAGACCTAAGACCTAAGACCTAGAACCTACAGCCTAGAACCTAGAACCTAGAACCCAGAACCTAGAACCTTAAACCTAAGACCTAAGACCTAAGACCAATGACATAAGACCAATGACATAAGACCAATGACATAAGACCTTAGACCTAAGACCTAAGACCTAAGACCTAAGACCTAAAACCTAAGACCTAGGACCTAAGACCTAAGACCTGAGACCTAGGACCTAAGACCTATGACTTAAGACCTAAGACCTAAGACCTATGACCTAAGATCTAAGACCTGAGATCTAAGACCTAAGATCTAAGACCTAAGACCTAAGACCTAAGACCTAAGACCTAAGACCTAAGACCTAAGACCTAGGACCTAAGACCTAAGACCTAAGACCTAAGACCTAAGACCTAAGACCTAAGACCTTAGACCTAAGACCTAAGACTTAAGACATACGACCTAAGACCTAAGACCTACGACCTAGGACCTAAGACCTAAGACCTAAGACTTAAGACCTAAGACCTAAGACCTAAGACCTAAGACCTAAGACCTAAGACCTAAGATCTAAGACCTAAGACCTAAGACCTAAGACCAAGACTTAAGACCTAAGACTTAAGACCTAGGACCTAAGACCTAAGATCTAAGACCTATGATCTAAGACCTAAGACCTACGACCGAAGACCTACGACCTAAGACCTAAGACCTAGGACCTAAGACCTAAGACCTAAGACTTAAGACCTAAGACCTAAGACCTAAGACCTAAGACCTAAGACCTAGGACCTAAGACCTAAGACCTAAGATCTAAACCCTAAGACCTAAGACATAAGACCTCAGATCTAAGACCTAAGACCTAAGACCTATGACCTAAGACCTAAGACGTAAGACTTAAGACTTATGACCTGAGACCTAAGACCTAAGACCTAAGACCTAAGACCTAAGACCTAAGACCTATGACCTAAGACCTATTACATAAGACCTTAGACCTAAGACCTAAGACCTAGGACCTAAGACCTAAGGCCTAAGACCTAAGACCTAAGACCTAGAACCTACAGCCTAGAACCTAGAACCTTTGAACCCAGAACCTAGAACCTTAAACCTAAGACCTAAGACCTAAGACCTATGAAATAAAACCTTAGACCTAAGACTTAAGACCTAGGACCTAGGACCTAAGACCTACGGCCTAAGACCTAAGACCTAAGACCTAAGACATAAAACCTAGAACCTACGGCCTAGAACCTAGAACCTAGAACCTAGAACCTAGATCCTTAGATCTAAGACCTAAGACCTAAGACCTAAGACCTAAGACCTAAGACCTAAGACCTTAGACCTAAGACCTAAGACTTAAGACCTAAGACCTAAGACCTAAGACCTAAGACCTAAGACCTAAGACCAAGACTTAAGACCTAGGACCTAAGACCTAAGACTTAAGACCTGAGACTTAAGACCTGAGACTTAAGACCTAAGACCTAAGACCTAAGACCTAAGACCAAAGACCAAAGACCTAAGACCTAAGACCTAAGACCTAAGACCTAAGACCTAAGACCTAAGACCTAAGACCTAAGACCTAAGACCTAAGACCCAAGACCTAAGACCTAAGACCTAAGACCTAGGACCTAAGACCTAAGACCTAAGACCTAAGACCTAAGACCTAAGACCTAAGACCTAAGACCTAGAACCTAAGACCTAAGACCTACGATCTAGGACATAAGACCTAAGACCTAAGACCTAAGACTTAAGACCTAAGACTTAGGACCTAAGACCTATGACCTAAGACCTAAGATCTAAGACCTAAGATCTAAGACCTAAGATCTAAGACCTAAGACCTAAGACCTAAGACCAAGACTTACGACCTAAGACTTAAGACCTAGGACCTAAGACCCAAGACCTAAGATCTAAGACCTATGATCTAAGACCTAAGACCTACGACCTAAGATTTACGACCTAAGACTTAAGACATGAGACTTAAGACCCAAGACGTAAGACCTAAGACCTAATATCTACGACCTAATATCTAAGACCGAAGACCTAAGACCTAAGACCAAGACTTAAGACCTAAGAATTAAGACCTAGGACCTATGACCTAAGACCTAAGATCTAAGACCTATGGTCTAAGACCTAACACCTACGACCTAAGACCTAAGACCTAAGACGTAAGACCTAAGATCTAAGACCTAAGACCTAAGACCTACGACCTAAGACCTAAGACCTAGGACCTAAGACCTAATACCTAAGACTAGAGACCTAAGACCTAAGACCTAAGACCTAAGATCTAAGACCTGAGATCTAAGACCTGAGATCTAAGACCTAAGATCTAAGACCTAAGACCTAAAACCTAAAACCTAAGACCTAAGACCTAAGACCTACGACTTAAGACCTAAGACTTAAGACCTAAGACCTAAGACCTAAGACCTAAGACCTAAGACCTAAGACCTAAGACGTAAGACCTAAGACATAAGACCTAAGACTTAAGACCTAGGACCTAAGACCTAAGGCCTAAGACCCAAGACCTAAGACCTAGAACCTACAGCCTAGAACCTAGAACCTAGAACCCAGAACCTAGAACCTTAAACCTATGACCTAAGACCTAAGACCTATGACATTAGACCTTAGACCTAAGACCTAGGACCTAGGACCTAAGACCTAAGGCCTAAGACCTAAGACCTAAGACCTAAGACCTAAGACCTAAGACCTAAAACCTAAGAACTAAGACATAAGACCTAAGACCTAAGACCTAAGACCTAAGACCTAAGACCTAAGACCTAAGACCTAAGACCTAAGACTTAAGACCTAAGACCTAAGACCTATGACCTAGAACCTACAGCCTAGAACCTAGAACCTAGAACCTAGAACCTAGAACCTAGAACCTAAGACCTAAGACCTAAGACCTAGGACCTAAGACCTAAGACCTAAGACCTAAGACCTAAGACCTAAGCCATAAGACTTAAGACCTAAGACCTAAGACCTAAGACCCAAGACCTAAGACCTAAGACCCAAGACTTATGACCTAAGGCCTAAGACCTAATTTCTAAGACATAAGACCTAAGACCTAAGACCTAAGACTTAAGACCTAAGACCTTAGACCTAAGACCTAAGACCTAAGATCTAAGACCTAAGATCTAAGACCTAAGACCTAAGACCTAAGACCTAAGACCTAAGACCTACGACTTAAGACCTAAGACTTAAGACCTAAGACCTAAGACCTAGGACCTAAGACCTAAGACCTAAGACGTAAGACCTAAGACATAAGACCTAAGACTTCAGACCTAAGACCTAAGACCTAAGACCTAAGACCTAAGACCTAAGACCTAAGACTTAAGACCTAAGACTTAAGACCTAAGACGTAAGACCTAAGACCTAAGACCTAAGACCTAAGACATAAGACCTAAGACTCAAGACCTAAGACCTAAGATCTAAGACCAAAGATCTAAGACCTAAGACCTAAGACCTAAGACTTAAGACCTAAAACCTAAGGTCTAGGATCTAGGACCTAAACCTTAGACCTAAGACCTAAGACCTTAGAGCTTCGACCCAAGACCTTAGACCTAAGACCTAAGACCTAAGACCTAAGACCTAGGACCTAAGACCTAAGACCTAAGACCTAAGACCTAAGACCTAAGACCTACGACCTAAGACCTAAGACCTAAGACCTAAGACCTAAAACCTAGGACCTAAGACCAAAGACCTAAGACCTAAGACCTTAGACCTAAGACCTAAGACCTAAGACCTAAGACCTAAGACCTAAGACCTATGACCTAAGACCTAAGACCTAAGACCTACGACCTAAGACCTAAGACCTAAGACTTAAGACCTAAGACCTAAGACCTATGACCTAGAACCTACAGCCTAGAACCTAGAACCTAGAACCTAGAACCTAGAACCTAGAACCTAAGACCTAAGACCTAAGACCTAGGACCTAAGACCTAAGACCTAAGACCTAAGACCTAAGACCTAAGCCATAAGACTTAAGACCTAAGACCTAAGACCTAAGACCCAAGACCTAAGACCTAAGACCTAAGACTTATGACCTAAGGCCTAAGACCTAATTTCTAAGACATAAGACCTAAGACCTAAGACCTAAGACTTAAGACCTAAGACCTTAGACCTAAGACCTAAGACCTAAGATCTAAGACCTAAGATCTAAGACCTAAGACCTAAGACCTAAGACCTAAGACCTAAGACCTACGACTTAAGACCTAAGACTTAAGACCTAAGACCTAGGACCTAGGACCTAAGACCTAAGACCTAAGACGTAAGACCTAAGACATAAGACCTAAGACTTCAGACCTAAGACCTAAGACCTAAGACCTATGACCTAAGACCTAAGACCTAAGACTTAAGACCTAAGACTTAAGACCTAAGACGTAAGACCTAAGACCTAAGACCTAAGACCTAAGACATAAGACCTAAGACTCAAGACCTAAGACCTAAGATCTAAGACCAAAGATCTAAGACCTAAGACCTAAGACCTAAGACTTAAGACCTAAAACCTAAGGTCTAGGATCTAGGACCTAAACCTTAGACCTAAGACCTAAGACCTTAGAGCTTCGACCCAAGACCTTAGACCTAAGACCTAAGACCTAAGACCTAAGACCTAGGACCTAAGACCTAAGACCTAAGACCTAAGACCTAAGACCTAAGACCTACGACCTAAGACCTAAGACCTAAGACCTAAGACCTAAAACCTAGGACCTAAGACCAAAGACCTAAGACCTAAGACCTTAGACCTAAGACCAAAGACCTAAGACCTAAGACCTAAGACCTAAGACCTATGACCTAAGACCTAAGACCTAAGACCTACGACCTAAGACCTAAGACCTAAGACTTAAGACCTCAGACTTAAGACCTAAGACCTAAGACCTATGACCTAAGACCTAAGACCTATGACCTAAGACCTAAGACCTAAGACCTACGACCTAAGACCTAAGACCTAAGACTTAAGACCTAAGACTTAAGACCTAAGACCTAAGACCTAGGACCTAAGACCTAATACCTAAGACTTGAGACCTAAGACCTAAGACCTAAGACCTAAGATCTAAGACCTGAGATCAAAGACCAAAGACCTAAGACCTAAGACCTTAGACCTTCGACCTAAGACCTACGACCTAAGACCTACGACCTAAGACTTAAGACCTGAGACTTTAGACCCAAGACGTAAGACCTAAGACCTAAGATCTAAGACCTAATATCTAAGACCTAAGACCTAAGACCTAAGACTTAAGACCTAGGACCTAAGACCTAATACCTAAGACTTGAGACCTAAGACCTAAGACCTAAGACCTAAGATCTAAGACCTGAGATCAAAGACCAAAGACCTAAGACCTAAGACCTTAGACCTTCGACCTAAGACCTACGACCTAAGACCTACGACCTAAGACTTAAGACCTGAGACTTTAGACCCAAGACGTAAGACCTAAGACCTAAGATCTAAGACCTAATATCTAAGACCTAAGACCTAAGACCTAAGACCTATGACCTAAGACCTAAGACCTAAGACCTAAGACCTAAGACCTAAGACCTTGAACCTACAGCCTAGAACCTAGAACCTAGAACCTAGAACCTAGAACCTAAGACCTTAGACCTAAGACCTAAGACCTAAGACCTAAGACCTAAGACCTAAGACCTAAGACCTAAGACTTAAGACCTAAGATTTAAGAACTAAGATCTAAGACCTAAGACCTAAAAACTAAGACCTAAGACCAAAGACCTAAGACCTACCACCTAAGACCTAAGACCTAAGACCAGGGACCTAAGACCTAAGACCTAAGACCTAAGACCTAAAACCTAAAACCTAAGGTCTAGGATCTAGGACCTAAACCTAAGACCTAAGACCTAGGACCTTAGACCTTCGACCTAAGACCTTAGACCTAAGACCTAAGACCTAAGACCTAAGACCTAAGACCTACGACCTAGGACCTAAGACCTAAGACCTACGACCTAAGACCTAAGACCTAAGACCTAAGACCTAAGATTTAAGACCTACGACCTAAGACCTACGACCTAAGACCTAAGACCTAAGACCTAAGACCTAAGACCTAAGACCTAAGACGTAAGACTTAAGACTTAAGACCTAAGACGTAAGACCTAAGACCTAAGACCTAAGACCTAAGACCTAAGACCTAAGACATAAGACCTAAGACCCAAGACCTAAGACCTAAGATCTAAGACCTAAGATCTAAGACCTAAGACCTAACACCTAAGACTTAAGACCTAAAACCTAAGGTCTAGGATCTAGGACCTAAACCTAAGACCTAAGACCTAAGACCTAAGACCTTAGACCTTCGACCCAAGACCTTAGACCTAAGACCTAAGACCTAAGACCTAAGACCTAAGACCTAAGACTTAAGACCTAAGACCTAAAATCTAAGACTTATGATCTAAGACCTAAGACCTACGACCTAAGACCTACGACCTAAGACCTACGACCTAAGACCTACGACCTAAGACCTTAGACCTAGGACCTAAGACCTAAGACCTAAGACTTAAGACCTAAGACCTAAGACCTAAGACCTAAGACCTAAGACCTAGGACCTAAGACCTAAGACCTAAGACCTAAGACCTAAGACCTAAGACATAAGACCTCAGATCTAAGACCTAAGACCTAAGACCTAAGACCTAAGACCTAAGACCTAAGACCTAAGACGTAAGACTTAAGACTTAAGACCTGAGACATAGGATCTAAGACCTAAGACCTAAGACCTAAGACCGTAGACCTATGACCTAAGACCTATTACATAAGACCTTAGACCTAAGACCTAAGACCTAAGACCTAGGACATAAGATCTAAGACCTAAGACCTAAGACCTAAGACCTAGAACCTACAGCCTAGAACCTAGAACCTAGAACCCAGAACCTAGAACCTTAAACCTAAGACCTAAGACCTAAGACCAATGACATAAGACCAATGACATAAGACCAATGACATAAGACCTTAGACCTAAGACCTAAGACCTAAGACCTAAGACCTAAAACCTAAGACCTAGGACCTAAGACCTAAGACCTGAGACCTAGGACCTAAGACCTATGACTTAAGACCTAAGACCTAAGACCTATGACCTAAGATCTAAGACCTGAGATCTAAGACCTAAGATCTAAGACCTAAGACCTAAGACCTAAGACCTAAGACCTAAGACCTAAGACCTAAGACCTAGGACCTAAGACCTAAGACCTAAGACCTAAGACCTAAGACCTAAGACCTAAGACCTTAGACCTAAGACCTAAGACTTAAGACATACGACCTAAGACCTAAGACCTACGACCTAGGACCTAAGACCTAAGACCTAAGACTTAAGACCTAAGACCTAAGACCTAAGACCTAAGACCTAAGACCTAAGACCTAAGATCTAAGACCTAAGACCTAAGACCTAAGACCAAGACTTAAGACCTAAGACTTAAGACCTAGGACCTAAGACCTAAGATCTAAGACCTATGATCTAAGACCTAAGACCTACGACCGAAGACCTACGACCTAAGACCTAAGACCTAGGACCTAAGACCTAAGACCTAAGACTTAAGACCTAAGACCTAAGACCTAAGACCTAAGACCTAAGACCTAGGACCTAAGACCTAAGACCTAAGATCTAAACCCTAAGACCTAAGACATAAGACCTCAGATCTAAGACCTAAGACCTAAGACCTATGACCTAAGACCTAAGACGTAAGACTTAAGACTTATGACCTGAGACCTAAGACCTAAGACCTAAGACCTAAGACCTAAGACCTAAGACCTATGACCTAAGACCTATTACATAAGACCTTAGACCTAAGACCTAAGACCTAGGACCTAAGACCTAAGGCCTAAGACCTAAGACCTAAGACCTAGAACCTACAGCCTAGAACCTAGAACCTTTGAACCCAGAACCTAGAACCTTAAACCTAAGACCTAAGACCTAAGACCTATGAAATAAAACCTTAGACCTAAGACTTAAGACCTAGGACCTAGGACCTAAGACCTACGGCCTAAGACCTAAGACCTAAGACCTAAGACATAAAACCTAGAACCTACGGCCTAGAACCTAGAACCTAGAACCTAGAACCTAGATCCTTAGATCTAAGACCTAAGACCTAAGACCTAAGACCTAAGACCTAAGACCTAAGACCTTAGACCTAAGACCTAAGACTTAAGACCTAAGACCTAAGACCTAAGACCTAAGACCTAAGACCTAAGACCAAGACTTAAGACCTAGGACCTAAGACCTAAGACTTAAGACCTGAGACTTAAGACCTGAGACTTAAGACCTAAGACCTAAGACCTAAGACCTAAGACCAAAGACCAAAGACCTAAGACCTAAGACCTAAGACCTAAGACCTAAGACCTAAGACCTAAGACCTAAGACCTAAGACCTAAGACCTAAGACCCAAGACCTAAGACCTAAGACCTAAGACCTAGGACCTAAGACCTAAGACCTAAGACCTAAGACCTAAGACCTAAGACCTAAGACCTAAGACCTAGAACCTAAGACCTAAGACCTACGATCTAGGACATAAGACCTAAGACCTAAGACCTAAGACTTAAGACCTAAGACTTAGGACCTAAGACCTATGACCTAAGACCTAAGATCTAAGACCTAAGATCTAAGACCTAAGATCTAAGACCTAAGACCTAAGACCTAAGACCAAGACTTACGACCTAAGACTTAAGACCTAGGACCTAAGACCCAAGACCTAAGATCTAAGACCTATGATCTAAGACCTAAGACCTACGACCTAAGATTTACGACCTAAGACTTAAGACATGAGACTTAAGACCCAAGACGTAAGACCTAAGACCTAATATCTAAGACCTAATATCTAAGACCGAAGACCTAAGACCTAAGACCAAGACTTAAGACCTAAGAATTAAGACCTAGGACCTATGACCTAAGACCTAAGATCTAAGACCTATGGTCTAAGACCTAACACCTACGACCTAAGACCTAAGACCTAAGACGTAAGACCTAAGATCTAAGACCTAAGACCTAAGACCTACGACCTAAGACCTAAGACCTAGGACCTAAGACCTAATACCTAAGACTAGAGACCTAAGACCTAAGACCTAAGACCTAAGATCTAAGACCTGAGATCTAAGACCTGAGATCTAAGACCTAAGATCTAAGACCTAAGACCTAAAACCTAAAACCTAAGACCTAAGACCTAAGACCTACGACTTAAGACCTAAGACTTAAGACCTAAGACCTAAGACCTAAGACCTAAGACCTAAGACCTAAGACCTAAGACGTAAGACCTAAGACATAAGACCTAAGACTTAAGACCTAGGACCTAAGACCTAAGGCCTAAGACCCAAGACCTAAGACCTAGAACCTACAGCCTAGAACCTAGAACCTAGAACCCAGAACCTAGAACCTTAAACCTATGACCTAAGACCTAAGACCTATGACATTAGACCTTAGACCTAAGACCTAGGACCTAGGACCTAAGACCTAAGGCCTAAGACCTAAGACCTAAGACCTAAGACCTAAGACCTAAGACCTAAAACCTAAGAACTAAGACATAAGACCTAAGACCTAAGACCTAAGACCTAAGACCTAAGACCTAAGACCTAAGACCTAAGACCTAAGACTTAAGACCTAAGACCTAAGACCTATGACCTAGAACCTACAGCCTAGAACCTAGAACCTAGAACCTAGAACCTAGAACCTAGAACCTAAGACCTAAGACCTAAGACCTAGGACCTAAGACCTAAGACCTAAGACCTAAGACCTAAGACCTAAGCCATAAGACTTAAGACCTAAGACCTAAGACCTAAGACCCAAGACCTAAGACCTAAGACCCAAGACTTATGACCTAAGGCCTAAGACCTAATTTCTAAGACATAAGACCTAAGACCTAAGACCTAAGACTTAAGACCTAAGACCTTAGACCTAAGACCTAAGACCTAAGATCTAAGACCTAAGATCTAAGACCTAAGACCTAAGACCTAAGACCTAAGACCTAAGACCTACGACTTAAGACCTAAGACTTAAGACCTAAGACCTAAGACCTAGGACCTAAGACCTAAGACCTAAGACGTAAGACCTAAGACATAAGACCTAAGACTTCAGACCTAAGACCTAAGACCTAAGACCTAAGACCTAAGACCTAAGACCTAAGACTTAAGACCTAAGACTTAAGACCTAAGACGTAAGACCTAAGACCTAAGACCTAAGACCTAAGACATAAGACCTAAGACTCAAGACCTAAGACCTAAGATCTAAGACCAAAGATCTAAGACCTAAGACCTAAGACCTAAGACTTAAGACCTAAAACCTAAGGTCTAGGATCTAGGACCTAAACCTTAGACCTAAGACCTAAGACCTTAGAGCTTCGACCCAAGACCTTAGACCTAAGACCTAAGACCTAAGACCTAAGACCTAGGACCTAAGACCTAAGACCTAAGACCTAAGACCTAAGACCTAAGACCTACGACCTAAGACCTAAGACCTAAGACCTAAGACCTAAAACCTAGGACCTAAGACCAAAGACCTAAGACCTAAGACCTTAGACCTAAGACCTAAGACCTAAGACCTAAGACCTAAGACCTAAGACCTATGACCTAAGACCTAAGACCTAAGACCTACGACCTAAGACCTAAGACCTAAGACTTAAGACCTAAGACCTAAGACCTATGACCTAGAACCTACAGCCTAGAACCTAGAACCTAGAACCTAGAACCTAGAACCTAGAACCTAAGACCTAAGACCTAAGACCTAGGACCTAAGACCTAAGACCTAAGACCTAAGACCTAAGACCTAAGCCATAAGACTTAAGACCTAAGACCTAAGACCTAAGACCCAAGACCTAAGACCTAAGACCTAAGACTTATGACCTAAGGCCTAAGACCTAATTTCTAAGACATAAGACCTAAGACCTAAGACCTAAGACTTAAGACCTAAGACCTTAGACCTAAGACCTAAGACCTAAGATCTAAGACCTAAGATCTAAGACCTAAGACCTAAGACCTAAGACCTAAGACCTAAGACCTACGACTTAAGACCTAAGACTTAAGACCTAAGACCTAGGACCTAGGACCTAAGACCTAAGACCTAAGACGTAAGACCTAAGACATAAGACCTAAGACTTCAGACCTAAGACCTAAGACCTAAGACCTATGACCTAAGACCTAAGACCTAAGACTTAAGACCTAAGACTTAAGACCTAAGACGTAAGACCTAAGACCTAAGACCTAAGACCTAAGACATAAGACCTAAGACTCAAGACCTAAGACCTAAGATCTAAGACCAAAGATCTAAGACCTAAGACCTAAGACCTAAGACTTAAGACCTAAAACCTAAGGTCTAGGATCTAGGACCTAAACCTTAGACCTAAGACCTAAGACCTTAGAGCTTCGACCCAAGACCTTAGACCTAAGACCTAAGACCTAAGACCTAAGACCTAGGACCTAAGACCTAAGACCTAAGACCTAAGACCTAAGACCTAAGACCTACGACCTAAGACCTAAGACCTAAGACCTAAGACCTAAAACCTAGGACCTAAGACCAAAGACCTAAGACCTAAGACCTTAGACCTAAGACCAAAGACCTAAGACCTAAGACCTAAGACCTAAGACCTATGACCTAAGACCTAAGACCTAAGACCTACGACCTAAGACCTAAGACCTAAGACTTAAGACCTCAGACTTAAGACCTAAGACCTAAGACCTATGACCTAAGACCTAAGACCTATGACCTAAGACCTAAGACCTAAGACCTACGACCTAAGACCTAAGACCTAAGACTTAAGACCTAAGACTTAAGACCTAAGACCTAAGACCTAGGACCTAAGACCTAATACCTAAGACTTGAGACCTAAGACCTAAGACCTAAGACCTAAGATCTAAGACCTGAGATCAAAGACCAAAGACCTAAGACCTAAGACCTTAGACCTTCGACCTAAGACCTACGACCTAAGACCTACGACCTAAGACTTAAGACCTGAGACTTTAGACCCAAGACGTAAGACCTAAGACCTAAGATCTAAGACCTAATATCTAAGACCTAAGACCTAAGACCTAAGACTTAAGACCTAGGACCTAAGACCTAATACCTAAGACTTGAGACCTAAGACCTAAGACCTAAGACCTAAGATCTAAGACCTGAGATCAAAGACCAAAGACCTAAGACCTAAGACCTTAGACCTTCGACCTAAGACCTACGACCTAAGACCTACGACCTAAGACTTAAGACCTGAGACTTTAGACCCAAGACGTAAGACCTAAGACCTAAGATCTAAGACCTAATATCTAAGACCTAAGACCTAAGACCTAAGACCTATGACCTAAGACCTAAGACCTAAGACCTAAGACCTAAGACCTAAGACCTTGAACCTACAGCCTAGAACCTAGAACCTAGAACCTAGAACCTAGAACCTAAGACCTTAGACCTAAGACCTAAGACCTAAGACCTAAGACCTAAGACCTAAGACCTAAGACCTAAGACTTAAGACCTAAGATTTAAGAACTAAGATCTAAGACCTAAGACCTAAAAACTAAGACCTAAGACCAAAGACCTAAGACCTACCACCTAAGACCTAAGACCTAAGACCAGGGACCTAAGACCTAAGACCTAAGACCTAAGACCTAAAACCTAAAACCTAAGGTCTAGGATCTAGGACCTAAACCTAAGACCTAAGACCTAGGACCTTAGACCTTCGACCTAAGACCTTAGACCTAAGACCTAAGACCTAAGACCTAAGACCTAAGACCTACGACCTAGGACCTAAGACCTAAGACCTACGACCTAAGACCTAAGACCTAAGACCTAAGACCTAAGATTTAAGACCTACGACCTAAGACCTACGACCTAAGACCTAAGACCTAAGACCTAAGACCTAAGACCTAAGACCTAAGACGTAAGACTTAAGACTTAAGACCTAAGACGTAAGACCTAAGACCTAAGACCTAAGACCTAAGACCTAAGACCTAAGACATAAGACCTAAGACCCAAGACCTAAGACCTAAGATCTAAGACCTAAGATCTAAGACCTAAGACCTAACACCTAAGACTTAAGACCTAAAACCTAAGGTCTAGGATCTAGGACCTAAACCTAAGACCTAAGACCTAAGACCTAAGACCTTAGACCTTCGACCCAAGACCTTAGACCTAAGACCTAAGACCTAAGACCTAAGACCTAAGACCTAAGACTTAAGACCTAAGACCTAAAATCTAAGACTTATGATCTAAGACCTAAGACCTACGACCTAAGACCTACGACCTAAGACCTACGACCTAAGACCTACGACCTAAGACCTTAGACCTAGGACCTAAGACCTAAGACCTAAGACTTAAGACCTAAGACCTAAGACCTAAGACCTAAGACCTAAGACCTAGGACCTAAGACCTAAGACCTAAGACCTAAGACCTAAGACCTAAGACATAAGACCTCAGATCTAAGACCTAAGACCTAAGACCTAAGACCTAAGACCTAAGACCTAAGACCTAAGACGTAAGACTTAAGACTTAAGACCTGAGACATAGGATCTAAGACCTAAGACCTAAGACCTAAGACCGTAGACCTATGACCTAAGACCTATTACATAAGACCTTAGACCTAAGACCTAAGACCTAAGACCTAGGACATAAGATCTAAGACCTAAGACCTAAGACCTAAGACCTAGAACCTACAGCCTAGAACCTAGAACCTAGAACCCAGAACCTAGAACCTTAAACCTAAGACCTAAGACCTAAGACCAATGACATAAGACCAATGACATAAGACCAATGACATAAGACCTTAGACCTAAGACCTAAGACCTAAGACCTAAGACCTAAAACCTAAGACCTAGGACCTAAGACCTAAGACCTGAGACCTAGGACCTAAGACCTATGACTTAAGACCTAAGACCTAAGACCTATGACCTAAGATCTAAGACCTGAGATCTAAGACCTAAGATCTAAGACCTAAGACCTAAGACCTAAGACCTAAGACCTAAGACCTAAGACCTAAGACCTAGGACCTAAGACCTAAGACCTAAGACCTAAGACCTAAGACCTAAGACCTAAGACCTTAGACCTAAGACCTAAGACTTAAGACATACGACCTAAGACCTAAGACCTACGACCTAGGACCTAAGACCTAAGACCTAAGACTTAAGACCTAAGACCTAAGACCTAAGACCTAAGACCTAAGACCTAAGACCTAAGATCTAAGACCTAAGACCTAAGACCTAAGACCAAGACTTAAGACCTAAGACTTAAGACCTAGGACCTAAGACCTAAGATCTAAGACCTATGATCTAAGACCTAAGACCTACGACCGAAGACCTACGACCTAAGACCTAAGACCTAGGACCTAAGACCTAAGACCTAAGACTTAAGACCTAAGACCTAAGACCTAAGACCTAAGACCTAAGACCTAGGACCTAAGACCTAAGACCTAAGATCTAAACCCTAAGACCTAAGACATAAGACCTCAGATCTAAGACCTAAGACCTAAGACCTATGACCTAAGACCTAAGACGTAAGACTTAAGACTTATGACCTGAGACCTAAGACCTAAGACCTAAGACCTAAGACCTAAGACCTAAGACCTATGACCTAAGACCTATTACATAAGACCTTAGACCTAAGACCTAAGACCTAGGACCTAAGACCTAAGGCCTAAGACCTAAGACCTAAGACCTAGAACCTACAGCCTAGAACCTAGAACCTTTGAACCCAGAACCTAGAACCTTAAACCTAAGACCTAAGACCTAAGACCTATGAAATAAAACCTTAGACCTAAGACTTAAGACCTAGGACCTAGGACCTAAGACCTACGGCCTAAGACCTAAGACCTAAGACCTAAGACATAAAACCTAGAACCTACGGCCTAGAACCTAGAACCTAGAACCTAGAACCTAGATCCTTAGATCTAAGACCTAAGACCTAAGACCTAAGACCTAAGACCTAAGACCTAAGACCTTAGACCTAAGACCTAAGACTTAAGACCTAAGACCTAAGACCTAAGACCTAAGACCTAAGACCTAAGACCAAGACTTAAGACCTAGGACCTAAGACCTAAGACTTAAGACCTGAGACTTAAGACCTGAGACTTAAGACCTAAGACCTAAGACCTAAGACCTAAGACCAAAGACCAAAGACCTAAGACCTAAGACCTAAGACCTAAGACCTAAGACCTAAGACCTAAGACCTAAGACCTAAGACCTAAGACCTAAGACCCAAGACCTAAGACCTAAGACCTAAGACCTAGGACCTAAGACCTAAGACCTAAGACCTAAGACCTAAGACCTAAGACCTAAGACCTAAGACCTAGAACCTAAGACCTAAGACCTACGATCTAGGACATAAGACCTAAGACCTAAGACCTAAGACTTAAGACCTAAGACTTAGGACCTAAGACCTATGACCTAAGACCTAAGATCTAAGACCTAAGATCTAAGACCTAAGATCTAAGACCTAAGACCTAAGACCTAAGACCAAGACTTACGACCTAAGACTTAAGACCTAGGACCTAAGACCCAAGACCTAAGATCTAAGACCTATGATCTAAGACCTAAGACCTACGACCTAAGATTTACGACCTAAGACTTAAGACATGAGACTTAAGACCCAAGACGTAAGACCTAAGACCTAATATCTAAGACCTAATATCTAAGACCGAAGACCTAAGACCTAAGACCAAGACTTAAGACCTAAGAATTAAGACCTAGGACCTATGACCTAAGACCTAAGATCTAAGACCTATGGTCTAAGACCTAACACCTACGACCTAAGACCTAAGACCTAAGACGTAAGACCTAAGATCTAAGACCTAAGACCTAAGACCTACGACCTAAGACCTAAGACCTAGGACCTAAGACCTAATACCTAAGACTAGAGACCTAAGACCTAAGACCTAAGACCTAAGATCTAAGACCTGAGATCTAAGACCTGAGATCTAAGACCTAAGATCTAAGACCTAAGACCTAAAACCTAAAACCTAAGACCTAAGACCTAAGACCTACGACTTAAGACCTAAGACTTAAGACCTAAGACCTAAGACCTAAGACCTAAGACCTAAGACCTAAGACCTAAGACGTAAGACCTAAGACATAAGACCTAAGACTTAAGACCTAGGACCTAAGACCTAAGGCCTAAGACCCAAGACCTAAGACCTAGAACCTACAGCCTAGAACCTAGAACCTAGAACCCAGAACCTAGAACCTTAAACCTATGACCTAAGACCTAAGACCTATGACATTAGACCTTAGACCTAAGACCTAGGACCTAGGACCTAAGACCTAAGGCCTAAGACCTAAGACCTAAGACCTAAGACCTAAGACCTAAGACCTAAAACCTAAGAACTAAGACATAAGACCTAAGACCTAAGACCTAAGACCTAAGACCTAAGACCTAAGACCTAAGACCTAAGACCTAAGACTTAAGACCTAAGACCTAAGACCTATGACCTAGAACCTACAGCCTAGAACCTAGAACCTAGAACCTAGAACCTAGAACCTAGAACCTAAGACCTAAGACCTAAGACCTAGGACCTAAGACCTAAGACCTAAGACCTAAGACCTAAGACCTAAGCCATAAGACTTAAGACCTAAGACCTAAGACCTAAGACCCAAGACCTAAGACCTAAGACCCAAGACTTATGACCTAAGGCCTAAGACCTAATTTCTAAGACATAAGACCTAAGACCTAAGACCTAAGACTTAAGACCTAAGACCTTAGACCTAAGACCTAAGACCTAAGATCTAAGACCTAAGATCTAAGACCTAAGACCTAAGACCTAAGACCTAAGACCTAAGACCTACGACTTAAGACCTAAGACTTAAGACCTAAGACCTAAGACCTAGGACCTAAGACCTAAGACCTAAGACGTAAGACCTAAGACATAAGACCTAAGACTTCAGACCTAAGACCTAAGACCTAAGACCTAAGACCTAAGACCTAAGACCTAAGACTTAAGACCTAAGACTTAAGACCTAAGACGTAAGACCTAAGACCTAAGACCTAAGACCTAAGACATAAGACCTAAGACTCAAGACCTAAGACCTAAGATCTAAGACCAAAGATCTAAGACCTAAGACCTAAGACCTAAGACTTAAGACCTAAAACCTAAGGTCTAGGATCTAGGACCTAAACCTTAGACCTAAGACCTAAGACCTTAGAGCTTCGACCCAAGACCTTAGACCTAAGACCTAAGACCTAAGACCTAAGACCTAGGACCTAAGACCTAAGACCTAAGACCTAAGACCTAAGACCTAAGACCTACGACCTAAGACCTAAGACCTAAGACCTAAGACCTAAAACCTAGGACCTAAGACCAAAGACCTAAGACCTAAGACCTTAGACCTAAGACCTAAGACCTAAGACCTAAGACCTAAGACCTAAGACCTATGACCTAAGACCTAAGACCTAAGACCTACGACCTAAGACCTAAGACCTAAGACTTAAGACCTAAGACCTAAGACCTATGACCTAGAACCTACAGCCTAGAACCTAGAACCTAGAACCTAGAACCTAGAACCTAGAACCTAAGACCTAAGACCTAAGACCTAGGACCTAAGACCTAAGACCTAAGACCTAAGACCTAAGACCTAAGCCATAAGACTTAAGACCTAAGACCTAAGACCTAAGACCCAAGACCTAAGACCTAAGACCTAAGACTTATGACCTAAGGCCTAAGACCTAATTTCTAAGACATAAGACCTAAGACCTAAGACCTAAGACTTAAGACCTAAGACCTTAGACCTAAGACCTAAGACCTAAGATCTAAGACCTAAGATCTAAGACCTAAGACCTAAGACCTAAGACCTAAGACCTAAGACCTACGACTTAAGACCTAAGACTTAAGACCTAAGACCTAGGACCTAGGACCTAAGACCTAAGACCTAAGACGTAAGACCTAAGACATAAGACCTAAGACTTCAGACCTAAGACCTAAGACCTAAGACCTATGACCTAAGACCTAAGACCTAAGACTTAAGACCTAAGACTTAAGACCTAAGACGTAAGACCTAAGACCTAAGACCTAAGACCTAAGACATAAGACCTAAGACTCAAGACCTAAGACCTAAGATCTAAGACCAAAGATCTAAGACCTAAGACCTAAGACCTAAGACTTAAGACCTAAAACCTAAGGTCTAGGATCTAGGACCTAAACCTTAGACCTAAGACCTAAGACCTTAGAGCTTCGACCCAAGACCTTAGACCTAAGACCTAAGACCTAAGACCTAAGACCTAGGACCTAAGACCTAAGACCTAAGACCTAAGACCTAAGACCTAAGACCTACGACCTAAGACCTAAGACCTAAGACCTAAGACCTAAAACCTAGGACCTAAGACCAAAGACCTAAGACCTAAGACCTTAGACCTAAGACCTAAGACCTAAGACCTAAGACCTAAGACCTAAGACCTATGACCTAAGACCTAAGACCTAAGACCTACGACCTAAGACCTAAGACCTAAGACTTAAGACCTAAGACTTAAGACCTAAGACCTAAGACCTAGGACCTAAGACCTAATACCTAAGACTTGAGACCTAAGACCTAAGACCTAAGACCTAAGATCTAAGACCTGAGATCAAAGACCAAAGACCTAAGACCTAAGACCTTAGACCTTCGACCTAAGACCTACGACCTAAGACCTACGACCTAAGACTTAAGACCTGAGACTTTAGACCCAAGACGTAAGACCTAAGACCTAAGATCTAAGACCTAATATCTAAGACCTAAGACCTAAGACCTAAGACCTAAGACCTAGGACCTAAGACCTAATACCTAAGACTTGAGACCTAAGACCTAAGACCTAAGACCTAAGATCTAAGACCTGAGATCAAAGACCAAAGACCTAAGACCTAAGACCTTAGACCTTCGACCTAAGACCTACGACCTAAGACCTACGACCTAAGACTTAAGACCTGAGACTTTAGACCCAAGACGTAAGACCTAAGACCTAAGATCTAAGACCTAATATCTAAGACCTAAGACCTAAGACCTAAGACCTATGACCTAAGACCTAAGACCTAAGACCTAAGACCTAAGACCTAAGACCTTGAACCTACAGCCTAGAACCTAGAACCTAGAACCTAGAACCTAGAACCTAAGACCTTAGACCTAAGACCTAAGACCTAAGACCTAAGACCTAAGACCTAAGACCTAAGACCTAAGACTTAAGACCTAAGATTTAAGAACTAAGATCTAAGACCTAAGACCTAAAAACTAAGACCTAAGACCAAAGACCTAAGACCTACCACCTAAGACCTAAGACCTAAGACCAGGGACCTAAGACCTAAGACCTAAGACCTAAGACCTAAAACCTAAAACCTAAGGTCTAGGATCTAGGACCTAAACCTAAGACCTAAGACCTAGGACCTTAGACCTTCGACCTAAGACCTTAGACCTAAGACCTAAGACCTAAGACCTAAGACCTAAGACCTACGACCTAGGACCTAAGACCTAAGACCTACGACCTAAGACCTAAGACCTAAGACCTAAGACCTAAGATTTAAGACCTACGACCTAAGACCTACGACCTAAGACCTAAGACCTAAGACCTAAGACCTAAAACCTAAGACCTAAGACGTAAGACTTAAGACTTAAGACCTAAGACGTAAGACCTAAGACCTAAGACCTAAGACCTAAGACCTAAGACCTAAGACATAAGACCTAAGACCCAAGACCTAAGACCTAAGATCTAAGACCTAAGATCTAAGACCTAAGACCTAACACCTAAGACTTAAGACCTAAAACCTAAGGTCTAGGATCTAGGACCTAAACCTAAGACCTAAGACCTAAGACCTAAGACCTTAGACCTTCGACCCAAGACCTTAGACCTAAGACCTAAGACCTAAGACCTAAGACCCAAGACCTAGGACCTAAGACCTAAGACCTAAGACCTAAGACCTAAGACCTAAGACCTAAGACCTAAGACCTACGACCTAAGACCTAAAACCTAGGACCTAAGACCAAAGACCTAAGACCTAAGACCTTAGACCTAAGACCTAAGACCTAAGACCTAAGACCTAAGACCTAAGACCTAAGACCTAAGACCTAAGACCTAGGACCTAAGACCTAAGACCTAAGATCTAGGACATAAGACCTAAGACCTAAGACCTATGACCTAAGACTTAAGACCTAAGACTTAGGACCTAAGACCTATGACCTAAGACCTAAG